>VYZU01075407.1:0-11425 GCA_013401355.1 Ceyx cyanopectus | reverse complement strand
AAAAAAAATCTGCCAAAAAAAAATTCTGCCAAAAAAAAAAATCTCCCAAAAAAAAAATTCTACCAAAAAAAAAAATTCTGCCAAAAAAAAAATCTGCCGAAAAAAAAATTCTGCCAAAAAGAAAAATTCTGTCAAAAAAAAAAAAATTCTGCTCAAAAATGGGCAGAAACTTTCTTTTGCGGGGAGTTTTCTCTTTTCCTTCCAGTTCTGGCTGGATAAACCATCTCTGAATGAGAGTTGCTGTCGTGCTGTTGCCCACTCGTGGCTGGTTTTTCCTGGCAGCAGCTCTTCCAGCTGCTGCTGGATGGGTCAACGGAGCTGAAAAATGAAAAGAAATCGCCCTCGAGTAGCTGTGTGGAATTTAAGGAATGGGTTTCCCCAGAGCTGAGTGTGGGAGAGGCTGAGGCAGGGCTGGCTGGAGCTGCCTCGTGCCAGATGTGGGTCTTTGGAACATAGGAAATTGTTTTCTGACCTCAGCATCCTCCTGAGGGTCAGGAGGTTTTGGAGCCTCTCGGTTGGATTGGGGATGAGGATGGGATATTAAAGTTAATGAAGTTCTCCCAGACACGTGCTTTCAGTTCCCCTCTTTAAAGCACATTGTGAAAAAAATAAAATAAAATATATATATATCAACTTAGCTTCTGTCCTGCTTCCTCCAGCAATCATAAATAATGAAAGTAGCAAAGAATAATCAGCATTTACAGCAAAAAGAGCCCTGGATTGGCTTCCTTGCAATCAGGAGCAGTACTTCAAAAGCTGATTTTAGGGCTCTGACTGCAGAGCTGCCCCTGGGAAAGCCCTTGGTGTTTGGTACCAGGAGCTGTGGTGTGCTCCAGGGCTCCAGGTCCTCCCTGTTTGGTGGGATTTGGTGGGATTTGGTGGGATTTGGTGGGGATTTAGTGGGATTTGGTGCCATATCAGCAACCATTTCTAATTCCAAAGACACCAGATGTGTGATGGTCACAGATGCTGAGTTACTGTGGAGTGAAGCAGCTGAGGTTGGGTGCTGCTGGACCCTCCTCTGCACTTCTTTCTCCCCTGGCAAAAGAGTGACAAATTGGTGACAGTAAACCACTGCAACCACCAGGATGGTTTTATTTCGTTTGTTTTGTTTTGCTTTGGGTTTTTTTTTAATGTATAAAAAAGCAGTGGGGCTGCTGCATCTGCACGGGCAGGTGACTTGGTGAGACCTGCTGCTGGGCACTGGGGACCATGGCAGGAAGATTTGGGGACACCAGGGGTTGATTTGTTGAAAGGGGTCCCAGAGCAGGGAAAAAAAAAAAACAAAACAGGGAAAAAAACCTCACAATGCTTCATAACACTGTTAAAAACCACGTAGTTTCATGGTTTGGGTTTTATTACCTGCTTCTGGCTTTCCCACCACCTTGGAAATGTGCAGAAAGGACTGGGAGTTATTGATTATTTTAGTTCATTTGAAGACATCCCCCTCCCACTATGGAAAATATTGCAAATTATTTTCTTCCGGCAGAAACAGCAACACCAAAAAGGAATAAAATAACAAAACAGCTTCTTCCCATCCATGGGGCCACCCCATGCACTCATCTCCCCGGGGTGCACACACACATCAGCACCCAGTGGGGTCCCTTTTCCCATCCCAGCTGAGGAGAGAAGACCTCGAGGGAGGGGGTCATGGCCCTCTGCTCCCAGGGCTCTGGGGAGACCCCCCTGCAGGGCTGGGGCCAGCTCTGGATCCTCAGCACAGCAGAGCCAGGGAGCTGCTGGAGCAGGGCCAGAGGAGCCCCAGCAATGCTGGGAGGGCTGCAACCCTCTGCCGGGACAGGCTGGGAGAGCTGGGGGCGTTCAGCCTGCAGAGGAGAAGGCTCTGGGGAGACCTTCTGGGGCTGTCAGGGCTTCAAGGGTCTGTCAGAAAGATGGGGAGGGGCTTCTGAGCAGGGGCTGTTGGGCCAGGCCAAGGGGGGATGGTTGGAACTGGCAGAGGGAGCTGGAGAGTGGAGAGAAGGGAGGAATTGTTGGTGCTGAGGGTGGTAGAGGCTGTGCCAGGCTGCCCAGAGAGGTGGTGGCTGCCCCAGCCCTGGCCCCATCCCAGGGGAGGTTGGGGGGGGCTCTGAGCACCCTGCTCTGGGTGCAGATGTCCTGGCCTTATAACTGAGCCACTGAGCATGGAGATTGGGGTGACACTGCCAGGTGTTGGGGGGCCACCTTGCCAGGGCAAGGTGCTGGGTCAACACCATGTGTGGAATGCACTGGGGAGATGAGTATTTGGGGTGTAGGACCTACTCAGTGCCTACTCAGTGCTGTACTCTACAGGACAATGTGCTTACTGCTTGGTACCTCAGTTTCCCCCTGTGCCCAACGTGGGTGATGGTCTTTCCTACAGCTCCCTGGTTGCTGGAGGAGGGGGAGGGATGGCCAACAATTGCTTAACAGCTAAATTGTTCCTGAAAGCAGGATAATAAATGGCAGCTCTACCCAGCAATTCAGCAGGGTTCCTCCTCCCACGCTTCCCTTGCTGAAAGGTTTCCTTTCTGATGTTTCCCACTTACCTTCTAGAAAACCCTCAGATGTTTAACCCATCACAGTCCTCCTACAAAAGCACAGGGAAGAACCTTTTATTCAGCATGGCACTGGCAACATGGAGGGAATTGTGGCCTCCAACACTCACTGTGAGTGACCATGGCATGGCCAGGGGGGTCCTCTGTGCCTTCTCCACCTGATCAATGTCACTATCTTCAGAGCAATCCTCAGAGCATCCTCCCTGGCCTTAGGTTGCCCAACCAGCTCTTGAGCACCACTGAATCCAGCCAGTTCTTTGTCCATGTCAAATTCAATGGGATGCTGGGCTTGGGCTACCCCAATCTGGCTGTTGATGGGATCGTGCCAGTGTTTGGTAACATGGTGAGCAGGAGCTTGCTGGAGGAGAACCTCTTTCCAGTCTGTCTGTCCCAGTAAGCCCCGTGGGTCTGAAGGGCTGGAAAATGTAGCAGGTCCATCACATGCACATCGTGGCATTTGCTGGTGGCTCCAGCTCTGCTGCCACTGCTGCCATCAGCTGATGTCTCTGTGCCATGGCATGCAAAGTCTTGGGTGGGGGGGTCACAGCAGGTGGCTACCAGCCTCACCAGGGAAATTTTGCCCTTTCTTGGGCTCCTGGCTTGCTGAGAACCATCTTTTGTTTCCAGATTCCACAAGGATCCCTTTTTTCTGGGTCCAGGGGACCTGACACACCCTGTTGTTGTGCCACCATCTCCCCGTGATGGGGATGGGGTGGTAAGGGGGTCATGGCATCATCTCAGCCCATGGGGGACACAGCTCTGCTGGTTTAAGCTTCTTGCACTGAAGCCACATGGCAAACCCCTGCTCTGTTTTTCTTCCCTGCATCCTCCAGTGAGACAACAGGGAGCGTGGTCATCTTCAGGGGAAGCTGATGAGGTTATTTCACCAGCTCCCTCAACTGGATCTCTGTCTCTCACCAAGGTTACTGGCAGATCTCCATGGGCAGGTAACAAAACAGCTCTGCTGGTCTATCTTCATTCCTAACCATCACTTCTAAGGAGGCCTTGGTCACAGCAACACAGGATGTTTTCCACTGGCATCTAACACCCCACGGCTGAGGGATGCAGAAGGTTAAGGGGCCAAGATCCATAGTGCTTCAGTAATTGCCACCCAAGATGGGGTTGCTTCGTTCCTGGGACACAGCCGGGGTCTCTGCACAAAGCCTGTGTTGCTGGGTATGTCTCTGGAGATGAATAGAGAAAAATTATGCTCCAAAACCCACTTTGTTGGGCTCATCTGGGTGCCAGCTGCTGGGCGGTGTGTGGTGCTCAGTCCCCATGTGTGCAATGGGCACTGTGGTGCCTCCTGGCATTGCAGCCAGGCTCAGCTAAAGGCTCAAGGGCTGGGTTTTGTCCCGGCTTTAACCCTTACCAAAGAAGTTTGAAAGCATCACTTAGCTCCAGCTGGTTATTTGCCTGTCCCCCCAGCATCATTGTGAACAGCCAGGAGGTTGCATGCAGCAGTGGCTGCCAAGCTGTGGTCACACTGGCACTTCTCTCATAGCTGGGCCACACTCCAGCATCAGTAGCATCCAGAGGGCAGTCGGGGCCAGGCTGGAGAGGTAAGAGCACCCACAACTTGCTCTGCTTGCCCCAGAGGCAGCCAGTGCCAGTGCCAAGGCCATTGCCATGAACAGGGAAACCATCTCCACTCCTGGCAAACCAGTGTTGCTGCTCCCACACATATGTAGGGATCACCATGAGACAGTCCCAGTCTCTACTTTTCAGCAGTGAAATCAAACCTCTTCACTCCTTGCCCTGTGAATATGTTGTTTTTCACCTAAGAGCCTTTTTCCTCCACCCTCTGCATCACAAGGTGAACTGCAGCTCCATTTCTGCCATGCCCGATGCCATCTTTGGCATGGTTCAGTATCCCATGTCTGCCTTGGCTTACACTGAGCAGGTAAGGGGGAACCAGGTGGTCCTGGTTGCAGGACTCTCTCTCTAGGTCCTTCTACTTTTTCCAGTGGCTCTGGTCACCTTGACTTCTCCCATTCCCACGGGAGAGAGGACACAGAGGACCATGAGTCGCCAGAGCAATGAAAGAAAAGATACTATTCCACTTTTCCCCCCATTTGCCTTTTCTTGATCAACTGCAGAATGATCTGGTCCTTGCAGCAGCAGCTTCCAGAACACCTCTGGAACCTCTGGATCCTAGGAGATGTCTTCATTGGGATGTACTACAGCATCTTTGACTGGGCCAATAACCGTGTTGGACTGGCCAAGGTTACTCAGATCCACCCCAGTGACAGTGGTGCTGTGGTTTCATCAGGTAGACAGACCACAGTCAGGGCTTTTGGTGTAGCAGGAGATCCCCAGGGAGTCTTGCTCACACATGAATAAAGTGTTGATGATTCAGAGTTGGTGGCTGAAAGGTTATTTCTGATGAAATGGCAGGACTCAGGAAGGAGCTGTCACACACTCACTGCTTCATGGTGACTATGGAGCACTTGGCCCCTCAGTTCTCAAAGCATCCCTAAGGGATGGAGGAGGTGGCTGAGGCACAGGGACCCCAGTCTGGCTGGTATGAGATGCACATCTTCCCAGCAAGAAGGACAAGAGGAACCAGCCTCAAGCTGCCCCAGGGGAGGTTCAGGTTGGAGTTGAGGAACAATTTCTTTCCCTGCAGGGCTGTCCCAGGCTGCCCAGGGCAGGGCTGGAGTCCCCGTGACCCCTGGAGGGGTTTCCAAGCCCCCCGTGGAGCTGAGGGCCAGGGGCAGTGGTGCCCTGGCAGTGCTGGGATGTGGTTGCACTCGATGACATGAAAGGTCTCTTCCAACCCAAAAAATTCTAGGAGTCTGTGAAAGCAACCCCAACCCTGGCCCAATGCACCCTTCCCACATCTGCACAACAAACCATTTCCAAGCCTCCAGGGCTGAATAGGAGCTGGGATATGCCCAGGGCACTGTCTATCCTGCAGTGCCATCTCCTGGCTGCCGTGCCAGAACTGGACTCCTGTGCACTGGGAAGGTTCAGACCAGGGCTGCAGGATTCCTGCCACAGGGAAAAATCCCAGCATCCCAAACTCACATTTTCCACCAGACAGGGACTAAAAATACCCTCCATCCTTTCTGAATGAATCAGAGATGCAGGGACAGTGCGAAATGATCGTGTGGATCCTCCAGGAGATGAGACACCGAGTCTAACAGATGTGGGATGTAGAAGTGGATGTGTAGACATTGCACGAGGAACTGAGATTGTGATGTAGGCAGAAATAGCAGGAAAAAAAAAAAAAGGAAAAAGGAGAAAAAAAAAAAAAAAAAAAAGACAAAAAGGGGGAAAAAAAAAAGGAAAAATAAAGGGGAAAATAAAGAAAAAAGAAATGGGAAAAAAAGCCAAGTGAAACAGTGAATCTGGAACCGAATGTTTTTGTCAGAAGGAAACCTGCTGGCATTGGAGAGAAGGGCAAAATGTTCTGTTGCTGGTTTCTCCCACCATTTTTCATCTTTGCAGCAGAGTAAATGACAATATAAAGCTACCAGGTCAGGGTGGCTCATCCCCAAGGGCATCTGTACAGCAGATAACCCCCCGAGTCGGGCATTTATTGCAGGACAAATCCCTTCCCCTCTCTCAGAGCACAGTTTTCCATCAAAAACCCCAGTGGGATTTGAGCTATGGAGCCCTGGACCTATTTTGGTGGCCATGTCACCCTGACTGGTCACCATCCCTCTCCTCATCCTTCACCTGTTGATTTGGTCCCACCCATCACTGCCCACCCTGCTGTCCCAACTCAATCACTGTGGCAGATGGAGCAGGGAACTCATCCAGATAAAAATGTAGGGTTTTGTTTTGTTTTGTTTTGTTTTGTTTTCTCCTGCTTATTTTTTCCAGTCCCAGATCTGGATATTGACAGTGAGCAGTGGGTGGGGAGGAACTATTTAAAATGGATTACAAAAAGTTGGACACATCTTCATGCCTGGGCAGTTGGGGACCACAGAGCAAAGCAGCTCATCATCATTTTGCCCTTTTTTCCCCCTCTCTGATAACTGGGGGAAATCTCTGTATATGGGGAACTCTGCTCCAACGCCCTGGCCAGAGAAGCTGAACGTCAAGCAGATGAGCATCAAATAATAAAAACCAGACTGATGGGCCAGGAAGAGAGATAAGAAAGATGGTGTTTATTTGAAGAGCGACAGGAAATCAAAGATTGAAACATGTCAAGAAAAAAAAAAAAAAAAAAAAGAGAAAAAAAAAAAGAGAGGAAAAAAAAAAAGAAAAGCAAAACAAAACCAAAACAACAAACCAAAAAACAGCAGCACATTTGGTTTCAAAATAAATCACAGCGTGCAGATGGTTTCTACCTTACCCAACCAACCCCACCTGCCAGGGCCCAGTCCCGTCGTGGCCTCGACCCTCATTTTTTGACCTTGTCTCGAGGGTAACCCCCGTTGGTCTTGTTGAGTGACTCCATGCTGCCGGTGCCCGTCACCACGCTGGTGAGGATTCTCTCCACCTCCCCGGGCAGGATTTGCTTGTCTTCGTTCTCCGTCTCCCGGTGGTAGAAGTAGTTGAAGTTGGAGACGATGACAGGGACGGGCAGAGCGATGGTCAGCACCCCCGCGATGGCGCACAGAGTCCCCACGATCTTGCCCCCCAAGGTGGTGGGGCACATGTCTCCGTAGCCCACTGTGGTCATGGTGACCACGGCCCACCAGAAGCCGTCGGGGATGCTGGAGAAGTGGGACTGCGGCTCGTCCACTTCCGCGAAGTAGACGGCGCTGGAGAAGAGGATGACGCCGATGAAGAGGAAGAAGATGAGCAAGCCCAGCTCCCGCATGCTGGCCTTGAGGGTCTGCCCCAGGATCTGCAGCCCCTTGGAGTGCCGGGAGAGCTTGAAGATGCGGAAGACCCTGACCAGGCGGATGATCCGCAAGATGGCCAAGGACATGTTCTGCTGCCCGTTGAGTTCGCTCTGCTGGATCAGCTCGGTGGTGAGCGTCACGAAGTAGGGGATGATGGACACGATGTCGATGATGTTCATGATGTTCCTGAAGAACTCGGTCTTGCTGGGGCACACAATGAACCTGACGAACAGCTCGAAGGAGAACCAGATGATGCAGGCAGTCTCTATGACGAAGAAAGGGTCTGTGAAGGTACTGTGGGCCAGCAAGGTGTCTGTCAGATTCTTAGAAAGCTCCTGGGAGGACTTAAACTCCCTTTCCTCCCTGAACTCCGGCAAGGTCTCCATGCAGAAGATGATGATGGAGATGACAATGACCAGGACAGAGACCAGAGCTACACCCCTGGCCGCACTGGAGCTTTCAGGGTACTCAAAGAGTAGCCAGAACTGCCTATGAAAGTCATTGGTTGGCAAGAGGGTCTCAGGGTCTTTGATGAACCCTTCATCCTCCCTGAACTGGTCCATGGCTTCATCGCCCAGCTCGTAAAAGGTGATTTCATCAGCAAAGACATCAATGGGGACGTTGGCCGGCCGCCGGATTTTCCCGCCGGACTGGTAATAGTACAGGATCCCATCAAAACTGGGCCTGTTCCTATCAAAGAAATACTCGTTCCTCATGGAGTCGAAGTAGCGCATCCTCTTCTCCGGGTCCCCGAGCAAGGTCTCGGGGAACTGGTTGAGGGTCTTGAGCCGCGTCTCGAACCTCAGCCCAGCGATGTTGATGATGACTCGTTGATCCCCCTCATCCATTCCCACCCTCTCCCCAACCAAGTGCTCGCTGAACTCGGCGGAGAACCTGGAGAAGATGGTCTCGTTGTTGGCATTTTCACTGTTGATGAGGATTCTGAGGTTGGAGAGGAGGTTGGCGCAGCTGGGGTGGCCTTTCCGCGACTGGCCGGCGGGACTGAGGTCGTTTGAATAACAGGGATCCTCCACGATCTGATCAGCGTTGTCAAAACTGACTAGTGCCACCTCCATCTCCTTCCAACTGGACACGTCCATCATACACTAATCAGATTAGCAGCATAAATCCCCGGATCGGATGCCGGCAGCTTGCGTCTTTCCCACGCTATGAGGATCTGCAAGTGAAGGCAGAGGGAGAGCTGAATGGTGCACACACATCGCCAGGCACGACTGAAGAGAATCAAACAAACCTGAGGGCAGAAGATCCTTCTGGTTTTGGTTTTTTGGTTTTTTTTTTTGTTTGTTTGTTTTTTTATTTTGTTTCTGTTTTTTTCTTAATGGGAATGTTAATTTCATTGACTGGCAAAAGCTCTGCCAGCAAGTCATTCACTTCCAGATCCTGCAAACCCTTTTGAGCTGACTTTATCATCCTTATTGTCACTGCAACTCCCCATCCCAGTTATATCACCCAAGGATGAGAGGTCAGGCAGTAGCAGAGGATGGGGGTGAACCCAGGTGTGGCCCCCTCCCAACCAGCCTTTCCCCAGCAATCCCATCCCTGCAGAGCAAGGGGGCATTGTGGACATTTCCAGCTGTGGATCCAGACTCTGGAGCAGGATTTGGAGGTACTAAACATGGGGGGAGGGGGCTGGTTATCAGTAGCTGGGAGAGGTATTGGGTCAAACCCCAATAAGTTCTGGGTGCCTTGCAGCTGAGTCAACTGGCGTTTGGAAAGCAATTCCCAAACTAGGGGTCACACTGAAATTTGGGGAGTGCAGCCCATGAGGAAGGCAGCTCAGGAGGAGAAGGCCATGCCCACCAGCCTTGAAGAACCCCTTTGCTCTGAGTAAGGAGTACAAACTGGGACCTCTTGTCTTGAACCAGATTTTGAGGGGAGGAGTGGATGAGGATGTCCTCCAGAGCTTTCCTAGGCCTTCGCCATGGTAGACCTGATATTCCCAGCCACAGGAAGAAGAGAAGGACTAAACACTGGTCACTTGAGAGAATCTTTCAGGCCGTGGGTAGACATTTTCCCAGACTGGCTCTTTCTGGCACTCAGCAATGGACATGACCTCCCCAAAATACTTCTGGGCATGTCTCCCCAACAAGCTGCTGCTGTTAAACTCAGAGGAAAAGTCAAAGAGGAGCCCAGGGACCAAGCTAAGTTGCAGAGCTGAGAAATTACCCATCCTGCCTGGGGGAAAACTGCAAAAAGAAATCAGATTTGAACAGAGAATGGTTCTGGGGGCATCTGCCCAAAAAGGTGCTACCCAAGCAAATTCAACCCCTTGATTTATTTCCCCTGCAGCATTTTCTGTCACTAATCTCTTTTTCAGTCATGAGAAACCACAGAACAACAGGCTCTGGGTGGCCACTACTCACCAAGGGCACGTTGGTTTTTTTCACCCAGCAAAATGCAGGGAGAGGAAGAGAAACAACCCAAGTGCCCTCGGCTGCCAAGAATAGCAGAGCAATTTAGGCCACGTCTGCACAGAGTGGCCCAGGCACTGGGGCTGCTCCTGTCATCAGGGTGGTTTCCACCACGGGCTTTGCTTCGTGCAACCAGTGCTGGGAGGGGACCCATCCTGTCCATGACGACAGAGATACCTGGTGCCTCAACCTCCCTATTTAACTGAAACCATGGGAGGCTCTGAAGTATTTCTTTCCCCATCTGTGCTGGTGAAGTTGTCTAGGACAAGCTAGAAAACCAAATCCACTGCAGAAGATCCAATCAGAAGAGCAGGACTGTTCGGTGTTCAGCTGGATCACGAGCTGTGCTGATGTCCTACCACCCTTCCATCCTGGGAAGGGGGAGAACCCAGAGGGGAACACCTGCCCAGGAGCTTCTCCTGACAGTGGAGCAAAGTCGAGGCAGCTAAAGCCGGTGGTGAAATTGCATCCCAAGTGAGCGCCGTGAGATGATCGTGGTATTTGAGGCATTAAATGTGCTTAACTCTTAATACCACCCGCTGGCAGTGTGGGACAGAACCTTCCCCAGCCCTGGCACCACAGGACAGCTTCAACCCGTGACTTTTGGTCACAGAAGAAAATGTGATAGCTTGAAATCTGGCTTCGCTCCAGAGCCTCCAGGCACATCCAACTGAGCCCCCCCGGTAACACCTCTCAAGGGGAAACTGAGGCACGGAGCTGTGAGGGGACAATGTGCATGTCACGGCCAGGGTTGGGAAGGGAAAGTTGTGCTCATCCTCCCCACCAGGACCTGGAAAGGTGTTTTTTAGCTCCCTGTCAAGCCCTCAGAGGGGCTGCCCACAGGGTGCTGGGCTCTGACTTTCCTCTTTTTTTCTTCAAAACCCCAAAATCTGCCTGTCCCCATCACCAGAGGCAGGTGCCCCACCAGCCCCCAAAACCCCAGACTACCCCATCCATCTCATTTTAAATTTAAACTAAAACAAATGGTGCTGCCTGAAGCCACAAAACACCCTCCCAGAGCTTTGCAACGCGCACCCTGGGCTCCAGCAGAGGCTTGAACTAGAAAGTTGACTCATTTTTGCCTCCTAAATCACCTAACATCTGCTTCTCAGAATCTGATTAACTAATATCCTTCAGCTGAAATCCCTGGCTGGGGAAAATAATAAAAAACAAAACAAATAACAAACCCACCACCAAGCAAGCAAGGGAGAGAGACAGTGAAAGAGAAAGGTCATTTGGAGCGGGTTTCTGTTTCGCCCATCACATCCCACTAAATCGGGGCTGTGGTTTCCACTGGCCCCTCTGCACCCATCAAAACCTCCAGTCAGCAACTCCCTTCTGCTCCACACCTGTTGTCCTGCCACCCCCGGCGACCCTTCACACTCCCGGGGTGAACAGGGGCCATTTCCAAGCTTTTTCCAAAAAAATCCGAGTTGCTCGAACCTTTCTCCCCTCTGACCCCTGCCCCACCATCCACTCCCCACCACCCCTGTACTGGGATGAGCAAGGAGACGATTCCTCCTGTATCCCAGCCCCCCAGCACCATCACCTACGGGGACTTACCCGCACAGGGCACGGAAGTGCCAACGCTCTCAGCATCTGGGAAGAGAGTTGTTAAACACACATAGGGATGCGTAGGGAAAGCAGAGATAGGAGG
>VYZU01075398.1:0-17131 GCA_013401355.1 Ceyx cyanopectus | reverse complement strand
AACCCAAACCAGCCTATGATTCTGATATTAAAGGCACAGCCTGACACCAGCTCTGAGGTTTGTTAGAGGGTTTGTTACAGGGTTTATTATTAGAGCTTCTTCACAGTAAGCAGACGGGGAGGGGAGTTCCTTCCTAATTTTGCTAGAGAATAGAAGATGTCTCAGCAAGGGACAGAGTACAGCGACGGCAACTGGCCATTGGTGGCCAGTGGGAGGTGACAGGACGTGCCGTTCACTCGGTTTCCATGTCGCTGTCGAGACCGAGTGCATCGAGGGGCTGCACGTGCAGTGAGTCGTAGTTGGGGGGGGGGGTGCCGGGCTCGGGGGGCAGCACCTCGTCCCTGGGGAGGGGACCTGTGTCCTCGTGCTGGAAGCCCAGGTTGGTGTGAGCCTCCACCAGCTCCGACACAGTTGGGGGTGCATCCGGGTATCGTGTCTGTGCCCGCTTCTGCTTCAGGCCTTTGCACCAGCCAATGATGTTGATAATGGTGATCCACAGCGAGTCAATTATGATCTCCCCAAACTCAATGAGGCACAGCACTGAGCCCCCCATCCAGAACCCAAACTGACCTCCCAGGCTCGAAAGTAGCCAAACGATCTGCGGGGAGAAGAGCAGAGTGAGTAAGGGCAGGGGATCCCAGTCCCTTGTTGGACCCCAGGAAGGAAGGCAGGGTTGGTCACCCACTGTTGTGGCCGCAGACTCCGAGATGGTGCGGTAGTTGTACTCCTGGAAGTAAATGTTCAGCTTGATGATCCCGTTTCTGTAAGAGACAAAGGGCACCTCAGTGCAGAGCCAGGTGGTGTGCATTCTACTCAGCAGTTACCCTATTTTGGTGCATCCCCCCCCAACTGCTGCTGCTGCCAGATTCAGAGCTGTCACTATGAAGGGAAAAACATTATGGCCCAGGAGCTGGACCCCAGTTGTTAATAGCTTCAGAGCTCCTGGACTCCCACGTGCAACTGATGAGAAGCACTGCCCTTAATGCTCATTTTAACTTAATTCACACCCAAGTTTGTCTGACCCAGTCTGTCTCCACTGTGGGGAGCACAGGATATGCATCAAGTATGTTTCAAGTTTGCTTTATGTATCTTCCAGGCAAACATGTGCCAAATGCATAATGCACCCTTTGCATTAGCACATGCGTGCTCTGGCCCAGTGTCAAGATGCATGTTAATCTAATGTTAGCAGGCTCAATGGCAAAGATAAAGTTCTTGTTCCTTTCACTTACCTGTCCAGAGTCACATTTGTTGACATATCCCTTTCATAAGACAGAATATGGAAAATCCAGTCCTAGGAAAACAAGCTTTTTTCAGAACTGAGGGAAGTATCATCTCTGGGCACCTGCTAAGGCAAAGCCCATGGGAGTTGCAGGACTGGGTGCAGGACCCTCAGAGAGGAGAAGATGCTGTGGGAGGGTCCCCTGTCCTGCCTCGTGCCCTGGCACTAGTGTTTGTCTGCACGCTGAAAATGTGTAATTTAGTAAAGAGGCACTTGCTACCTAGACATTAGCTCTGAGAATACCAAGTGATTCATGTGGCTAAAAACAGGGAACTACTAATGAATGGTTCAAAACAAGAAATTGGAGTTACCTCCGAAGCCTCGGACGGCCAATCTGCCATGGAGATGGTCATCTTGTACTGTGTATCACTGGAGAAAGGAAGGGACAGCGTTAGCACAGACATTTCCCCTTCACTGAAGTCACTGGAACTTTGTCTCTCAGGCAGAAAACCAGCCCTGCATGATTTGCTGCTGTTCTGAAAGATCACGAGATGAAATGCAGGGTCCCCTCCACCTTTACAGCTACAGAAAGGGCTGAGGTACTTACTTGCATGTTTCCTTACAAGAATCAATACAAATCTGTCTGTGCCTTATGCTGGATCTCAGGGATGAGTAGCAATATGCTGTTTGGCAAAAACAGAAAATTAAAGCATCTGCTTAGAGAAGGACCCCACTTGCTGGATTATATCAATTTCATTAGATGAAATAAATACCTGGGCATGAGCCTGCCACTCAGGTTCCCTGCCTCCCCTCTAACCTTCCCTTCCCAGGGAAGCTCAGGCAGAACAGTAAGACAGTTTAATAATAAATCAAAAATACATTTTAATTTTCTGCAGATGGTTCCTATGGAGTCGCCTTGCCCACTAGCAGTGGTTTGGCCCAGCCTGTGCCAGCTTGTCTCAGGACCTGAACTCCTCATGCATGGAGACCTGGAGTGTGGTTACCCCTTTTCCTCTCCCTTTGGCACCCAGAGGCTCCTGTTACCTTCCTGGCTGGATGCAGCCAACACCCTGGGGCAGTGCAGAAGATGATGCCCCTCAACCCATGACCAGGACCAAGATTTCATCCCTTGTCTCCAGCACCAACCAGAATGGCCACAGGCAGACGTTACACTGGCAAAAGTCATTCACCTTGTGTGTCCAACAGCAATTCAGCTCCTGCCCCCCTGCCCACCAGCACCCTGCTGAGGCTCTAGCTTGGTTCAAGTTCTTACCCCAGCCTGGGTTATCCTCGTTGTTGCAGTAATTTAACCCTTCAGGCAGAGGGAACATGTAGTGACCACATCCACAGATCTCAGTCATGTGATTTTGGAAACAAGAGCGTAGGCAAGCCTGATAAAAGGGAAGAGGGAGCTGCTTAGACATGGACTGGACCCCCCTGCCTACCCTCTTGTCACCAAGTCTGTGCTGGCTGCGAGAATGGTTTTGCTCTGTGGTATTTTCTCTCTTTTGCTTGGACCAGATGATTTGAGTGCTGCACTCAGAGGAGGCTGAAGCTGCAGAAGTAATGATGCTGCCAGAGCCCACCCCAGCACATGCTCTGAGCATCACAGTCAGTCCAGGAGCCTGGCACAGCTCACACTGGCGAGAAGAGGTGGATGGATGAGCTGTCATGGGCAGGGTTGCACTGGAGCTATGTTGTTATTTTTATCAAGCACTTTTACTGCTGCTCCTGCAGATTTTAAGGCCCCTCCTGGTCATGAGCTGCCCAGGGGTAAGTACATTGCAGGAGCAGGAGGGAACTCAGTGCCTGCTCCCAGTCGCACAACAAACTGCTAGTTTCTTTCTTAACTGTTTTAGGGCTTCATGGAAGTAATACAGAGTTTCCAAAGAGGAACTGAAATGTTCTGTACACCCCCAGACCCTGCTGGTGTCTCCAGGCTTTACACGACATCCTGACACAGGAGGGCTGGTTTCCACTTTAAAGCCAGAACTCTAAAAATACTTAAAGAGCAGGTTTTAGAAACCTGAATTATCTTATCTATGCATCTGCTTCCCTCCTTGAAAGGACTGTGACCACGGGCTCAGCAGCCTGCAAGTTGGGCTGCAGCTCTGCCACCAGCTCAGCGAGGCATGAAGTTAATAACCCAAGACTGGAGAGGGGTTCTGGATGAAATGGTACACAAAGCAATAACAAAGTCTATGAAAAGATAACTAAATTTAACAGCTCCAGCTAAGTAGAATGACCAGAGAATTTCTGTGGATCTTGAAATGCTTCCAGAGCTCTCTACAGTCAGGGATTGATGGAGGGACCTGGTTTTGTTGAGAGCTTTCTGAAGTGATGCAGATTATGTGGACGGAGAACCCCAGTCAGCATTTAGCAACATTTAAGTAATAATGCAATAGTTTCAAGTGTTTGCTTAAACATTATACAAGCATTTTAAAAAGCAGAGTGAAGTGGTCCAATTGTTATATAAAGGCAGAACTATCTAATTCCCTGCTAGACAAAAGCTCTCCCACTTGTCCAGGTTGTATTTATCAGGCATTGGTAAATAAACCCCAAAATTGTTTTGATGTTTTTTTTATTGCCAGATGTCACCCTCCAGAAAAACTTCTCCCCTGTGTTACAGGCAGTTACAAATTAACCAGCGCTTAAGGCTTACACTCGATTTTTCTACAGATTTAAGGTTTACAAACACTCAACTTTTTCATCCCAATTTGGCTTAATTTCCTACACAAAACAAGCAGGCACGTTCTGGGTGGTGGCTGATTTAACTCCTTTAAAGAGAAAAGGATTAAAAAGGAGTGTTCAGGAGTGTATTCCCTTCTGTATATTCCTCTCCTGGTAGGGAAAAATACAACTTGTGTACACAAAACAGGAGCTGCTTCACACATTAGAGCCAGGGCTAAAACCCAGCACACAAAGCTCTGCAGACAGCTTTCACCCTCCCAGAGCAGCCTCTTGGCTGTCCCTGTTACAGCAGCACACGCAGCAACAGTGACTGCTCAAAATCCCCGTGAGTCTAGAGGAGCTCTGGCAGACATGGGGACTGACCCTGGCCCCTCTGTCTGCCTATAATTAAAAGATTTTTGCCAACCGTGGAAATCATAGGGGACCAGCATTAAACTGAACTCATATGTGAAGCAAAAGTAGTTGCCTTTTTGTCTGCAAACTACATCTTTGCTGGGGGGAAATTACCATTTTAATGTTCTCAAAGTGAAACAGAACTCACACCTGCCTAAGGGAACCATCACTGCTGATGCCCTTTCCTGGCCAAACAGGCTGGTGTGGTGTGGGAATGAAAAGGAAAGATTATGCTCAACAGTGCTGCCTGCCAGAGCCATGTCCCTTAACTTTTGATGCAAGTTTAATATCTACGTTGTTGGGTCTTGCTCTTGCAACCCACAGTTATTTCCACCAGATCCAGTGAGTTTGTTTCCAGAACCAGGGCTATGTGTGTTCAGACATGTGGATTTATTATCTGAATATGTTTCTGTGTTTGGATTTTGCTTTCTGATGCTCTGGTACAACCAAATATTGGTCAGAGATTTTAACTGCTCTGATGATTTTTCCTAAACATTTGTTTGGTTTAAAGACCTGTTTTACCTGTATGGAATAGGATGTGTTGTACTGGCTGTAGAGGTTTTTGACAGGGACATCGGAGCCGTTGTTGGTGCAGTCGCTGTAGGGGTAGCCCATCCGCTCCAGCTCATCCTGAGAGGAAACCAGTGAACTTCAGTGTCATCATCTCTCCTCCCTGGCACTCATTTTCTAGACACTCTCTTAATTCCTGTATTTTATGCCAGTTTTCTAAAAAAAACCTGAAGACTGGTGGGTGGCAGAGCTGAAGGAGATGCCTCATTTCCCAGAGCGGATCAGGGCAGATGAGCGTGTTCAAGAGCAGTTTGTTTTAGCAAGGCACCTTCTGGCCTGATAAAGGAAGGGGGAACAATGACCTGAGCTCACTATTTTGGCTTCAATAAAGCACTTTGCCAGGACAGTTACATAAAAGTCTCCATAAACTGTTCCAGCCCACAGCCAGTGTATACCTTGACTCTTTTGGTTTGAGCCAGTTCAGCCAAGACTTAAAGCAAACTTGGTTGCAGTCCCATCAGATAACATTATTCTCAGCCAAGCTGCTCAGAGGAATGCCACACATACCACCAGCACCCCGATGGAGGTCTCTGTCCCGGCCATCGCGTAGATGCCCTGGTCCTTCAGGAAGGGGAAGCTCTTCTGTTGATGCAACATGAGCCTGGCCCCGGCTGCAGAGGACAGGTAGGGTATATAGTCTTGCTGGCTGATGTCCAGGATTAACTTCAGCCCTAGGATACCGGAAGAGACACTCAGGAATTGTATTGAAATGTAAGAATTTGGGAAAAAAATAAGAGTCTATTTTCTTTTCACTGTGCACAGATTTCCAAATCACTGGGGGAAAAGCTGGGGTCTGGCTGTTGTGACAGCCTTGTGTGTGCATTAACACACACTATGGTGAATGGAAATATCTGAGTGGATGTTCAGACCTTGTCTCATATTTTGGCTATCTAGAGGTTACACTTCTGCAAAGTAACATCCATTGTCACATGATTAGTTTTTATGTGGCACATTTCCCTTTGGGGGGCTTATCCCCTCCTGGAAAGCCATTCCATCCCTCAAGACACACAGAAATCATAAAACTGAGCTATGTGACAGAAACGGCCATGGAGAGATGGAGGAACTCCCAGAACTTCTGCTCCTTTAGCTTCTTCCTCCTTAGCAGAGTCTCTCTTACCAAACTCAGCTCCGGGGTTGGAAGAATTCAAAGCTTCCTCATCCATGCCCCAGTTAAAGATGTAGCAGTTACCGTGGTCCGGGTGATAGATCTGGGTGAAATTCCTGGAATAATCATGCACACAAAAATATGACTGGGGAGGACTAAAGGGTTATAAAGTAATGCATTGGGTAGTACTAGCACTTGGCAGCTACATCTCGGATTCACTTTAAGTTACTTCTTTTATTGAATGTCTACATAGACATCTCAACTGATGTCATTTCAATTGATCTGCTGCTGAAAAGAATTTAAAGCAAGGTGCTGGTGTATGCTGAGACACAGCCCCTTGGGATAAAGCTCTGTCGAAATGGATGGGAATTATCTGTCACATAGATGAAAGCATTGCTTGATCTGAGCAAGGGTAACAGTTTTTGGCTGGTGTTTTAGCTCCTTCTTTTATCATAATTCTCTGCTGCCCTCTTTGCACATGGGCAGGAATCCTTCCAGACTGGGCTGCTGCTCTTCACTCATGTCCCTCAGAAGTGGATATATAAATTTGGCATTCACCAGAAACTCTGGTGGCTAAAATGCATTTCTCAGGGCCTTGGGTATAAAAAAGAAGGGCTGTAACTGGGGCTGCACTGTCATACTGGGGATACATGGACACACCTGGCTTCAGCTAGTTGTCACTGGGAAGGTTCCAGGGGTGCTGTTAATCCTGCAGCATCATGAGCAAAATGGCCCATCCAAAACTAAAACTCAAGCCAGCACTGTCTCATTTCAGCCAGGGTGAGATCCAGGAAACCTCTGGGAAATGCTGTTAGAGTTAAGGACCAGCAGAAATCTCTATTAACTGATATACACCTTGTAAAGTGAAAAGAGAAAGCCTGACATGCCCTCAGTGTCCTGTACCACTCCTGAGGTGACAGAAAAGGGCCAGTGCTGGTTCTGCACCTACTTGTAGTTGCAGGGTTCAGCCCCGTAGAGACATGCCAGGATCATGTCCTCTGCCTGGTAACCCATCCTGATCCTCTCCTGCAGTGGCACTTTGGAGAGGATGCTGGTGGACTGTAGGATGTACCACTCGGTCACTGCCTGCGCCGCACTGGTGAAGTTCCTGTAGGTGCAGTTGTCGGAGCCCTGATGACTGCACTGAGGACACATGGCAGGCAGGGCTGACTGTCACCCATGGCCAAGGACATACAGCTTGTCCCCTCTCCCCACATGCCTGTCATGATGCCAGCCCTGCCTGCTGCTCCCAGGGAATGAGAATCAGTGAAACACGGAATTGTTTTGGTTGGAAGAGACCTTTAAACTCATCGGATCCAACCATTCCCCCAGCACTGCCAGGGCACCACTAACCCATGTCCCTCAGCCCACATCTCCATGGCTTTGAAAACCTCCAGGGATCATGGGGACTCCACCACTGCCCTGGGCAGCCTGGGACAGGCCTGGACAACCCTGAAGGGGAAGTTATTGCTCCTCAGTTTCAACCTAAATCTCCCCTGGGGCAACTTGAGGCTGGTTTCTCTTTTCCTGTTGCTTGTTNCTTGCCATCTTCAGCAGAACCAACAGACTTGTAGCACCCTAATAATTCCACAGCTTACAAACTGCCCTGTACCAAGGGTTCTGCTTGTTTGGGCAGCCCCTGGCCCCGGCACAGCTGGACCAGTGGCCCAAGTCAGAGTGGCCATGGGCAGCTGGTGAGGAGGAGATGCCATTCTCCTTGCTGCATCCCTGCCAAGGCACCCAGTGGTGCCTGCCTCGTGCCCTCCCCAGCTGCCCCCCATGGGACCCCTCTCACCAGCTTCACCGCCAGCTTGTACTTCTTTTCTTCTGATGTCATGTTGGATGGGGCAGATGGAGCAACTGTTTGGTTGCCCACAGCTCTTTGGTTGCCTGCAGCAGTTTCGTTGCCCCCAACAGTCTGGTTGCCTGCAGAAGTTTCATTGCCCACAGAGGTTTCATTGTCCACAGTGGTTTGGTTGCTCGCAGTGGCTTCACTGCCCTCAGGGGTTTGCTTGCCTCCTGCAGTCTCGTTGCTCTCAAAGATGTCCAGAATGATGGGGTTGTCTTTGTCATGCTCGTCAATGAGGACTAGGGGTATCTGGTGCCAGAGGTTCAGGTTGAGTGGTGGGGAGGGGTTCTCACTACTGTTCCCTGGTGTGGGCTGCAGGATCCTCTCCAGTGCTGCTTCAATGAGCCTGTCCAGGTCTTTCAACAAATGCTTCACCTCTGAGTATCTGTAGGACAAAAGGCAGTTACCAGGTGGTGTCAAGGCAATGGGGATGTGCAGCTTCTGCTGGCTTAGACCTTCCTGAAGACCTTGCCTCATTGCCTAAAGATTTACTGGAGAAGGACAAGGAGCCTCCATGCAGAGCATAGCCAGCTTGGACAGGGGCATCCCAGCAACCAGGTGGAAAACCAGCGGGAGAACAGAGAGTGCAATGGTGATGAGCTGGTCAGTGCAGAACCAAATGGTTGCATTTCAGTAATTCACTGCAGTTTACACAAAACATCTCCAGCAAGCAGAGACAAAAACTTACCCCAAAGGAACTCCTGTGTGCTGGTTGAGAACTCCTGGCCTTGGTCTAGAGCATTGTATGGGCATAAATGTAAAGCAACTCTAAATTTAAAGCAACTCTACCAAAAGTCAGTTACTACTTTGAAGCGACAATTGAGCTCTGTCACTGCAGCTCCTGGCTGATCCTGCTGTTTAACCAACTCTTCGTGGCTGGAGCATAAGTGGTAAGAGGTACATTCACAGCGAGGAATGAGAAAGAAATGCATTGTGAGGGAAGAGGCTGATTTTTGTTGTGATGAGGGAGTTGAAATTTGAGTTTTCCCCAAGCCAGGGGAAGTTTGCAGGGAGGCAACAGCCATCATTCGATTAACTGATACAGGCAGACTCGCAGCACACAAACCCTCCTCTGGACCTGAGCCATTTGCCTTCATACTTCCCTCCTTTCTTTGGTTTTAGTGCCACTTGGTGAGTCCATTGATGCTCCTAATGTGAAACTTGAGACAGGTCCACAGAACCTTACTCTCACAATATAGTGGAGGGTGTCAAAGCACAACTGGGCAAATTAGGTGAAGAACAACTTACTTGAAAGGGTTGGCATTGCAGACTGTGACTGCTGGAAACTTCATGGTCTTAAAGCCAATGGAGAGAGACGATGTGACATTATAGGAGAGGTAGGTGTTGATGAGGATACCCCACTGCCAGAAGACCAGAGATGCGAAGAGCAGCGTTAGGAAGAACCAGATCAACTTCTTCTTTGGCCCCTCTTTGATGATGCGCTTGGGGCCGTGGGTGTTGGTGTTGTCACAGTACCAGACCAGCAGCTCCTTGTAGGTGTAGCCAGGGCCCTTCTGCAGGCGGTGCAGTGCTCTAACAAAGTACTTCTTCAGATTCATGCTGCTGCCTGCAAATGGAGGAAAAGACATCAGAACAGCTATGTTGAGAGGCAGGGTTTGTGTCCCATCATGTACACTGGTTTTGTCAAAAGAGCAGAACTGAAGCAGTTATGTGATGGCACAACTGCGGTTTTATAACCCATGCAAACTTCAGAGCAGATGTACTGCCGTGAAATGGCCCCTTAGTCTCCGGGAAGGGACAAGGGGGAGGTTTGTGCTTTGCAGGTCCAAAATCAGCAAACGTTTTTGGCATGTATCCTTCTCTCACGTAGCAAGTGACAGGACTAGAGGAAACAGCCTCAGGTTGTCCTAGGGCATGTTTAAGTTGTATCTGAGGAACAATTTCTTCCCCTCCAGGGCTGTCCAGATCTGTCCCAGGCTGCCCAGGGCAGTGGTGGAGTCCCCATGATCCCTGGAGGGATTTCCAAGCTGTGGAGATCTGGTGCTGAGTGATATGGGTTAGTGGTGCCCTGGCAGGGTTGGGGCAATCCTTGGACTCAAAGGTCTTTTCCAACCAAAATAATTCCATGATTCTGGGGTCTCCACAATATTTCAGTGGCTGGGACCTGCTGGCCACAGCTCTGCCTGCATGATTTACCCAGTACTGGCCCCCAGGCCCTGCAGATGTTGCAATAACTGACCAGGTAACCTTTGAGGGAGCTGGTGTTTTGTGTGCAAACTGGTCTGTAACATCGGCTGAAAGCTCTGCCAACACTAGACAGACCAGGCAGTGAGCACTTGAGCTAGTTTCGGGTAGAATTCAGGTCAACATCACTGAGAGCCAAAGCTAATGCTGGGTTTAAGGCAATTTTTCTTAATAGCAAAAAGTACTTCAGTGCACCAGGCTATGGGGGTGGGCAGGAGAAGAGGACCTGGACCCAGCAGCACCTTTCCCAGGATAGGGAATGCTTCTCAGTGATGCTGCCCACTAGAGGAAGGACAACTGTTTGGGTTTTTCCACCAAATTCCTGTCTCTCAGATACTATCAGTATGCTCCCACTGCTCATGTGAGGGATGCTGCATATTTTACATTCATATTGTGAATAAATAGAACATTTTGTGCTGCTATTTTAAGGTGAGAATTTGTGTTACTAAATCTTAATATCCTGAGGCAGGATTTAAAAATAAACCCAAGTCAGCTGCTTAGAACATTTTTCAGATTTACACTGTAGGAGAACAGAATTAAAGATTAATGCCTTATATAACTCAGCATCCTGGAAAAAAGAGTGCTGAAATCATACAGCAATAATTGGATAAAAAGCAGTCCTCAGCAATGCAGAAGCTGGGTTAACACGAAGTCACCTGCAAACAGAGTGCCAAAGGTACAAGGGAGGCAACAGGTCAGCACCAGCCTCTCAGGGAGCAGGAGAAGCTGTGTCCTTCCAGAAACAAAAATCCATTGATTTATTGGCCAGATCTGAAATATCTCCAGAGTAGTATATACAGAGTTTGGTAAAAATATAAACCAAATAGATTTTATGATGTCTCACTGCATGATGCAAAGAGAGATTATTATTTTACTGCACACCCCATCACATGTGATGTTAGTCATGGCCTAACACAGTGAGGTCTCAATGTGAGAGTGGTTTGGAAGGAAGAAACTCCTGCTTCTTCCTCCAGGATTTGATGGCAGGCTCTACTCTCGTGTCCTGGAACTCAGAGCTCCCGGACCTCCCAGCTCTCCCAGACTCCCAACCCATCAGCACATCTTCAGCTCGCTGTCTGTGATCCCATGCCCCAGAGGTTCCACCCAGCTGCCTGCAGAAAGGTTTGCTCACAGGAGCCCACATTGCATCAGATGCTTGCTGGCTTTTGGGCAGGACTAGAACAAAACCAGAAGCAGTGACCTCAGCCTCTGCTTAATTACCCCGGCCAAAGAGAAGTAATGAAATGCTCACAGCTGTCTGCCTGAACCCTCCGCTGCTGGGAGTGGACACAAACCCATCTCAAATGCAGCCTCAAGACTGGTCTCTGCTTTATACAATTATTCAAAAGCATCAAGATCCAGAGGGACCAGCCAGGCAAACTAGTAAATATTTTCTGCCTTTTAAGAAATCCAATAAAAGATTTAGATTAGATTAAAATTTAAACCACACCTACGCTGTGCTGGGCAAACCCAAGCCCGGCTGGACCTGACAGCCCATGTGCCCTGCAGCCGCCACTCGCTCTGCCTGCTCAGACTGCAGGTTCCCGCCCAGAGACTGACCTGCTACGGGGGGGTCCCTGTTTGTCCGACAGACCTCTATGGGCTCCTCATCAAACTGACATTGCTGGAGGAAGTTATTTCTTTTTATATTGTTTCTTGGGCTGAATTTTAGTTTTGTTGTTGTTTTTTTTTTCCTGATGGCAATGTTGAGACCTATGTACAGGTAGAGGAACACCCATAGGGTAAAAGCCCTGCTTTCAAACTGAGTCACGTTAATGGTGCTGAATGGCTGATTTGATGCTGCTTTATCTTTGTTCACAGTTTTGCAGAGGTAATTGACACACTTGTGCTCCACCTTGAATTTATTTCCATTTAGCCACCTACCCATGAGTGCTCTCTGCAGAGTCACAATACACTTGTTAGCAAGAGGAAGGTGCTGTGCCAGGAGAGCTCCAAATCAGTTTTAAGCAGACTGGAGTGCCTTTTCTCTTCAGCTCACTGTAAAAACACTGTGCTGAAGGGCAGCATTTTCACTTTTTTAAGTTACGTTCAGACCACACTGTGAAAAATAAGAATAAACTCGTTTTAAAATATGGTTTAAACTGATTCAGAACACTTTTTCCCTGATGTCAAAGGCATAAGACCTGTTCTCCACAAGCACTGCTGTGTCCCACAGTCACATAGGGCTCCAGTGGGAACACAGGCACAGGAATGGGAATGGGGTAGGCTGGAAGAGCATCCTCAAGCTGGATGTCTTCAGCATCCTCACCTCACAATGAAAACACATGGATTCCCAAATTAAAAACACAAGTTAATGAAGGAGTGCTGGCAGTACAGCCCAGCAGACAGTCATAAGCTTTGCAGGGGACATCTTCACATGGAAACAGAGTGAAGGACATGAGTTTACTCTTCCTTTAGGCATAAGTTGTGCTTTTAAACAGGTCATTTGATTAAAGAAATGGCATTAAGCAAAACCTGCACTTTACCACACTTGAGTGACTTTTTCTCTTTTTTCTCATTTTATTGTTTTCTTCTTACCTTTTATTGCCAGAATGTTTCCAAACAGACTTCTTGTTTTTTCTCACTGCTGAAAGCCTCTTGGCATGGGGTGCCTTTCCTGATCAGAAGCCAAAGCCCCTGTTACGAGGAGCTCCTTGATCTGGGCACAGAGGCACAGGTGCTGCAGCTCTTTGGGGTGGATTGCTACTGGTTTTGGTGCTAGCCTGGAGCCTTTCCTGCTATCCTCCATCAGCAGGCTCTACCTGGAGCAGAAAAGTGACATATGAAGGACAATAAGACCCACCTTCCATCAGCACATGGAGAACACTCACTCTGTCCCAAAACCATCCCCAGAGACAATGAGTGGAGGCTGTGGTGGGACAGAAGCCAAGGAGGCTATCAGGGCTGGTGACTCTGAAGGTGATTCCTCTGTGATGGACACACAATCCAGCTCTGGCTGGCAAGGGACACTCAGGGCAGCCCCTGTGGTTACATGGCATTTCCAAGGCCCCACTCAGGGAAGGGGATCACACATCCCTGGACTCCCCAGCTCCTCCTTCTCCTCTGCAGTTTTCCCTGTCACACTGCTCTATCTGCAGAACTGGTCTCTAATGTGCAGGCAGAAGCCAACTTTGTCACCTGTGCAGGTTGTCCCAGCGATCTGCTACTGCTTCCCTTGCCACCTCCCCACTGACAAATTCTGCTTCAGGCTGCCCTTTGTTGGAAATCAGGTGCACTCCAACAACTGTCAGGAGCAGGCCCAAGGGACACAGGAACCCTGAAGTGCACAGGGTGCCATGTGCCCCTCTCCTGGCACATCCCCATGATGATCAAAGTCATCCTAAAAGCAGCCTTATTCTGTTTCTAATGTGGTTCACTTTGTGCTGCCAAGGAGGTGTCCTCACCTTTCCCAAGCAGCCATGAGTCCAGCCCTGCAGCACCCCAGGTGAAACTCCTTCACCTCACAGGTGAGATCAGACTCCCACATTACGAAACATCTATGTTGGCCATGCTGAACCTCCTCTGTGGTTTTCCTGGGGCAATTGCCACTTAAAGGAAATAAAGACAAAAGCAAAACTGAGCACACTCCTGGAAGCTCCAGGGTGGCACCTCAGCTGCAAAACCACTCCAGCACTGCCAGGCCTGATACTACAATTATTCAGGACTTTCTCTGCTGGGACACAAAACAGTCAATTCTCTGATCAGTAGCTGCTCATCTGCTATCCTCTTCAGAGCCTGAGGAAAAGACATTGCTCTCCTACAGAAGACTTTTCTTCAATCTCATGGTATTTTTTCAAATTAGAGGGAGAATTTTTTATTACGTCACAAGTTTAGAGGCTGGCAATTTGAAAAAGCGTCAGTGAGCAATGAAAGCTCTTCCTGACTCTTAGCTCACCAAAAGCCCATCAGACTCTTTGCTGTGCTCTTGGGTGTGGAGAGAGGCCACTGCACGCAGCTGCCAGCTCGGTTGCCCTAATTTGTGCAGTTACCTCCGTCTCTCTAATCCCTATAGGCACGTGTGCAGTGCTCAATTTCTCAATTTACAGTCTGGAAGTAGTGATAGCATTGCCTGGCTTTTTGTTCTGTACGTTAGACACTCTATCTTTTCTTCCCCTGCCTGGCTTCCCCAGTCTGTGCAGGCACCTCCGGCTCTCTAATCCCGATGGGCACTTGTGCAGCACTCGAAGAGTCTGGAATTTTAGATAGAAGTTGCCTCACTCCTTTTTTTCATATGTAAAACGCTTCATCCCTTCTTTCCCTGCTCACCTAACCCTGGGTTTCCCGTGATGTCCCTCTCTCCTAGGACGATGACAAGCCTCACTCCCCAGGTGCCAAAGAGCTCACTTTGCTGGGATTTAACACAGCACGTTGCTTGTGCAATGAACAACGTGAATCCTGGAAGAGGAGCAAAGAAGTCCCTCTCCAGCGGCTCCCCTCTCGATCGCAGGTCTCTTACTGTGCAGTAAAGCCGGTTTCCCGGAGAGGGAGCATCCTCCGCCCTCACCCAGGAGCCAGCGCCAGTTCCTTCGATCCCGAGAGCCCACCTGAGAGATGGGTTCGCGTTCGCCCACGGGCATCCCTCCGGTGGGCGATCGGAACCAGAGGGACTGGCCAGCCCCTCTCACCGAAGCCTCCCGCACCCCCGTACCTGCCTCCCGCTCGGCTCCCGCAGCGCTCCCCGCCGAGAGCAGCCCAGCCCCGACACCTCCCCCTGCCCTGATCCCGCCCCATCCCGCCCCTTTTCATTGCAGGATGGTGCATCTAAAACCCTCCCCCTCTTCGGCTGGATTCGCTCGCGGCTGGTCCAAGCTTCGTGGAAATCTTGCTTTAATTTTCACCCAGCACTTTTATTTTTCTCCTAGAAAAAATGCAGCCGCTTCTGCTGCTTCCACCCTGGTCCTACCAAGGACACCAGCAGCACAGGTATATAAATGTCCCTACTCCAGCTTCACAAGTTGCCGAGGAATTTGTGTTTCACTCCTGCTGCTGAAAGATGAGCCCCTGGCCATTTTTTTTTTCCTCAAAAGAAGAAGTCCCATTAGGATAGCAGGCGTAGGGGAAGCAGCGCTTGGGTCGGAGCTGGGCTGTTTTCAGTCGCTTGGAAGGTGCAGGGAGAGTTTCAGAGCGGGACCAGGGGCTGTGACCGTTGCCCTGACCCTGATGGGCATCAGGACATCACTGTGCTGCTTTGGCATCCCGCATGCCAACCACCCCCCTGAGAGGCCATTGACAAGATTAAATAACTGCAGCTGAACTGCAGTAGTGTCCTAAAACAATTTTATAACACTTTTTAAAAAATCTTTTATAAATTTTTTTTTTTAATTAAGCATAAAATCTTATCATGTATTTACTTCCCAACACAAGCTGCCCCGAGCAGCTGTATTTACTGTCAAACCTACTGCTGAGCATCTTTCCTGGTGTTTTGTACACCGTGTTTCTCTCCAGTGCAGGCTGCAGAAGATGTTGATGCTTAAATAGAAGGGTCAGAGCTCTGCCTTGATAGCACCGGCAGATGAGTCTGGAAGGTGATAATCTCTTGTCAGGAGAAATGAGCTCTGCTTCCATAAAATGACCATGAAATTAAAAGACAAAGCATATCCTCTATGTGCTTCTGCGAGTGGAAGGCAAGTGGCTAGGACAGGACCAGGTGTATTTTATGAATTCACCTCAATCTTACTTATGTTGATCACATAATTAAGCCCTTGAGGAGGTTGGAGAGATGTCCCTCTCCCAATTTATTTTCCACATTTTGCTACACAGGGGCCAGTGTTCTGTGTGCTGTGGGGTGGGATCCCTGAGCCCAGCACTATGGTACGAACATGGATTAGAGCTAACACCTTGAGCATCTTGAACGATTGTGGGAGACGTGAAGTCCTTACAACAGAACAGTAAACATGTATAAACCTCCTTGGAGCTATAAATCACCACGGAGCGGCAAAGCATTGTAAAAGGTAATGATCACTTCTTGATAGGGAAAGCAATCACAGGTTCTTGTTCAATCAGGACTTGGTCAGACTTTCCCAAATGTTCCCATGTTCTGTTGTTTAGGAACAAAAGGGATTTTTATTTTAAAATTGCACAAGTGTACCACCTACCATTATGTCAGAAGTGGAATGCGGGATTGTGTTTAAACAGCATTTCCAAGCAATGCTGGAACAAACAGGTTTGATGGGGAGCACCAGGACTTACCCAGTTTCTAACCTCTGTCCTGTCAGAATAATTGCCCTTCCCTTGATACTTATTTCCATGGAGAACAATGTATGGTACCAGCCCTGGCAGCTCTATTGATGAAAATAGAGCAAGCTGCATATGTTCAGTGGTTTGAGATATCAGCTGAGAATCCAGTGAAGCCAAATGACCTTGAATTTGGCTTGACTTTCTGTTGTCTTTCACTTCATGAGAAAGTTTATTTCATAAGCAAAAACCTTCCTGCTAAAAATACAGCTGAAAAACCCCGTGGAAAGCTCTTGCGCATCCCAGGCATTGTGTTCTAAGCTGAGGTGTTGTGCTGTCATGAGGCACCACTGACATCAGCTAAATACAGCTGAGAAACTGGAGACATAGCAAAAAGCAGCACAGAAAATGACACTATTGGACCAACCTGTATTGTTTTGAAAATATCAACTGGTCCTACATTTAGCTGGTAAAAGGAAAATATTTTGATGGAGGCTGGAATGGATACAAGGAAAGCTGAAAGGGTTTCTGGGATGGTTTTTAGGCCTGTACATAAAGATGCAGAGTGGAGGTGCTTATGCTAGATCCCAGTGGGGACACCCAAGGGCAGATCTGCAGGGAGGAAATGACCCCCAAATTACAACTTCATTAGTAGAACTGGGCTCAAGTCCCTGGAAAAAGAGTAGGGCTTATTTATATCTGGTTCTGTGTAAATCTGCATTCCATTTGGCCTTCCTGCTTGGTGTGGGGTGAGGTTCTGGTGGGGGTCCCAGCCTGGCACAGCCAAGGTGGGAAAGGCTCTTGGGGCTTCAGGAGTGGGCACAGTGCTGGGGCTTCACAACCCCATGGTACCTGCCTGGCCACCACCAGAGTCCCTCCTGGGCAGCCCCTCTCCCGGCCCAATGCCAAGCAGCATGGCCATGGC
>VYZU01075351.1:0-10601 GCA_013401355.1 Ceyx cyanopectus | reverse complement strand
CTGCTTCTGGGTGTTCTACCGTTGATTCAGGAGTCCAAGGCCCAGCTTTTACATATCCCCTCTTTTCAAGAGCAAAGACAAATCCTCCATCTCCAATCACAATTTCTCCAGCATCTAAGCGCTCTAAAATACCCTGAAGAAAAAAAGGAAAGTTAAAAATTACAGTTCTTCTGTTTTGAAAGCTTCCTTTATTGTCCTTTTCTGTATTTTCAAAGCAGACATAAGTATTTTGTGGGCTACTGTAAGAGCTTGACTATTGAGTGTCTCAAACATTGTGAGATGATAAGATCTAGAAAGACGTGTTTGTAAGAGGAAAGGTGTGATTGCTTGTGATTGCTCTGTCACCTTGCAAATAGGCTTTAACAAAAATTAAAACAGAGCCCTGTGGACAAGACTGCTACCAGAGACATTATTGTCATAATAATAAAAAGTAATAAATTCCTTCTAGAAATTATCTTTAAAAATAATGATAGATGGTCTGTTTTGCAACATNTCCAGAGATAGTCCTCAGAACTAGAAGCCAATGGTCCAGTTCTGTTCCTACAAAAGTAAAATGCCATCTCAAATTCTCCTGTAAAGTATAAGAAAAACTTCTTAAAATGAAATATTAGTATCACTGACCTCTTTATTAGCTTATTTTCTAAGCACATAACATTTTCCTATCAAATAAGATACATCTCAAAATGTTGGCCCTAGCCTCCATTTTCTGACTGCCTTTTTACTGGCCCAGGCTTCCTTAACGAGACTTAAAAAATGAAAGGAAATCCTGCTTGTTTTATGCAGCCTGAAATGTTTTCAGATTACAAATTACAAACTTTACAGCATCATATGATTAACCTTTCTTCTGCTTTGACCTTTATGCTAATGACAGAGAAGTGATAAGTGGTTTGTTTTTTCTTTTAATGAAAAAGCATAGGAACAACATATACTGGTTGCTCTTTATATTTTTTTGTTTTAATTCCTTTCATTGCTTCATTGGCTTGGTCAAATTTTCCAAGACGTACCTTTAAATTCTTAAACTAAATACTAAATTACACTAAATAGGACTAACATCTGTAATTGGATTACAACTATCATTCTTTTTATTTTTAAAAGTGGATTAATGCAGGCTCATTACAATATCAAAGGTAGTGTGTACAGAAAAATAATTAATCAAGCGTAAGACTGAAATTTCCCTCCATAGTTATCTTCTCTTGACAGCACACTAGCATTTCAGTAGATTAAATCTGAAGGAATAAGACAACAAAAAAATCTTGTAAACATAGGAGTTGAGTGTGGTTTTCATGATGAAAGGAAGGGGGTTTTAACAACTAACCTCCAACTTTTAGTAGATTATTTTTTCATTAGAATCTCTCATTCATTAATTCAATTATCTCATACTATACATCGAGGAAAGACAAACACGTTTCAGCACTGCCCTTTAGGCAGGTTGCAAGTATGCTTTTCCAACAAGAAGGAGCACTGTGCCAACTGTGCCAGTTCGTGTACCAAACATAATGGTGTAAGGCTACTTGGAGGCCACAAGCCTGGCTGAGAGGGTTGGCAGTTTGGGCTCAGGCGCTGACATGGCAATGAAGTGACAGGACTTCTCTGTACAGTGCTGCTGTGCTGATAGATGAGCTCAACCAACTGTTGGCTCCCAAATCTCTGCATCACATTCCATTGCACATTGCGGACTAACTGACTGGACTGACTGTAAAGCTTTAGGAAGATCGCAAGCTCTTCTTTATGTCAGCAGGACCAGGGTAAAACTCAATCACCTATACCCAGTTTCCAAAACTCAGAAATTTTCAATGAGTTTACCTGTCATGTCTGTCTATTAGGGGCAATTCTGTTCTTAGTGTAAATGTCAGGAGGTTTTGTAGACATTGTGTTTGCATTTAACTAATTTGCAGTAGTAATAGAATGCCTCCTAAGGAGTCAGGGAAAGGCACCCAAGGGATCACTGGTTGACTCCCTGCTTCCTCTGCCTGCCAAGGAATCCCTTATAGATGGAGCCTGCTTCAGAAGTTTGATACACAGAGAACAGGTGTTCAGAGGGAAAAAATCTTTAACATACAAGCAGCCTCAGTCACTGCTTGTTAACATTAAGTAATAAATACATGTTGACATAATATACAGATACTACATTTAAATGAATGACAACTAATATTTTTCTTTTAAGAAGTCATTTCCAGGATTTAACACCAGTTTTCCTTTCCAGTTCTAGCTTCTTTAAACCATATTTTAAAATAATCTTCACTTTTGACACACAGAAGCAACAACTCTTGACTTAACAGATCATGGCAGATTAATACACAATATATTGTGATATATTAAACCTAGCATTTAATAGTAGGTGACAGAACTATAAAGCACAAAGTACATAACACCAACTTGACAGTTCAGGTTGTCTTAAAATAGAAATAACTTTTTTAAAAACTTTATTATAGGTCTGATATAATTTCTTCACATCATTTTTACTTTATTCATGGTGGGTAAAACACCATTGGTTCAACCAGCATATAGCTAGCATAGGCTCAGCATCAACATTGTATTGTTCTACTCCAGAGACCTACAGCTGTGTGCTCATGTCTAATTCAACTGAAAATTGTACTGTCAGGTGATCTGATAGCATAGATCTGGTATTAAATAATAAGAAATAGTATTTGTGAAAAGGTCTTTTTGAACCTTCTTTTCACTGCTTTACTTTTGCTACCATGAATGAAGTTGTGCCATCTAACTATACATCTATGCATGGAAAAAGTGCAATTATCTGTATGAAGATATACCTTCAACCACCTTCAGGAATGTATCGGAATCATTTGAGTGAAATGCCTGCTTGGTCTACCTATATCATAACTTTCCATAAGTAGAGAGAAAAAAAACATCTCAAAGCAACTATTCAGATCTTAAGTGAACCCTCAAGAGCAGTCTATCTCTTTCCATTGCCTATAGGGGGAACTTAGTGCAATTGCCTTCTGCTAGGTACGTGAAGTTAAGTGGCATCAGTATGTGCCAAAAAGATAAGAAGCAGAATAAACACCTCTCCAACTGCTGCCTTTATAACTGATCTACCTGAAAAGGTTAGAGCTCACGTCTCCTCTATCCTTCTGTTCTTTTACTCTAGACTTACATGCTACACACAAAACCAAGTAAAACCAGCTCTGAGTAAGAAGTTTAACATCAGAATAACTGATGCCTGATAAACTTTTTTTAAACTAACTAACTTATTTAGCTAAATGAGGGTGCAAAGGGCTTGCATATTTTGGAGACTGCAGTCATATTACATGCACTGTTGGCATAAATCAAGAGAAGAGCAATTTTTAGCTTTTATGGAGAGCTGGCGGGATGCTTGAGTCAGAAATCCCACCTAACTATGGTCTATGTTTAAAATATTTACAGTTTTAATGTGTTGTGAACACTGCTTAGTTTGTATATCAAATAACATTAAGTAAAATGTTTTTGAACTTTGGTGGCTTCAGTCCAGTTCTGAGAAATCAAAATGCTATTAATTGTTACACCTTTATGTTAAGTCTAATCTTTCTCTCATAATGGTGTCCAAATGTCTTTAATGGCTCGATGCTGAATAGGTATCGTTATTATTATGGGTTTACCTTATCATTTCAGTGCGAACTTACCTGCAGAAATACTGAGTACCTTAATGGCAAGTGCGGTTCGTGGGCTGCGGCGGTTTAGCAGCAGCTCCCCAGGAGAGTCCCCCGTCAGGACTCCGAGGATGCGAGAACGGCAGCCCGGCGCAGCGGAGCCATGGCTCGCTCCAGAGCCGAGCTCTGTCCGCTGCCGCTACGAGGGTCCTGCCCCTCCCCGGCACCTGCACGGGGCTGCCGCATCCCTACCGCCCAGACCCGCCGCGGCAGCGCCCGCACCGCGGTGTGGGCGTCTCATCCAGCGCCCGCCGCTGCCCCCACGCCGAGCAGAGGGCTCACGAGGATCAGATGAGCGAGGCGGAGCGGGGAAGGGGAGATGGGAGAATTACCCTCTTGCCCTGTTTCGCGGTCTTCCTGATCGGCAGCATCTTCCTCACTGCGGGACGCTGGATGCCGGACTCTACCCCGACGGCTCGTCACGAAGCGCATGGAAGGCCGAGCCCTCGCACCGCCCTTTTATAGCCCGGGCAGGAGGCGGGACGCGCTGGGAAGCGCTGAGGGCGACACCCCAGGCCCCTGACCTGGCGGGATGCCCTGGCACGGGCCGGGGCTGCCCCGCGCCCTCCCGCCGCCGCCGGTCTCGAGGTCGAGCGGCGCCCAGCTGCTCTCCCGGGCTGCCCCCTCAGTCAAGGGGCGGGCCAGCGCTCTTCACTGTGAGGGCTGGCCCGGGCGAGCGCAGAGACTGGACGCGACGCCGTCGGTCAAGGCGGGGAGCCAGAGCTCTCCATCGCAGCTGCTGGCGGGGGCTTTTTGCGGGATGAGCGCGGTGCTGCGGGGAGCCCTGCGTCGGCTGCGGCCCCCCGGCCGGGGTAGCAGGCCCGACTCCCTAGCTGCGGCTGCCTTGCGGCCCCTCGGCGGCGGCGCGGGCGCCCAGGGGCGGTGAGTGCGGGCCCGTGGGCCGGATCGGGAAGGGCTGGGGGCTGTGGGGCGGTGTGGCCAGGGAAACCTCTAGCTACCGGTGGCGGCTGGCGCCGCGTGGCCCCCGCGCCGCCTCCTTACGGCGCGGCCCCCCGCGGGTAACGCTGCTTGGAGGGGGCTGCGAAGGGTCGGCGGTAAGGTGAATGGTCTACTTCTGCCTGCCTGCGGTGCTCCACCGGCTGCCATCTGGGGTCAGCGAGCCGCGAGGGTCTCTTGCTGTGGGCAGGAGGTAGTGCGTCTTCCTCCCGCGCCTCGCTTTTCTGTGTGGAACACCAGCTCTAAAACGGTAGATGGAGATCCCTGTTGTCTTTGTGACTATCGATAAGTAAAAATTGAGCTGATTTGACTAGCATGGTCAAACGTGAGTGAACCGTGAAGTTCACAGGAAAGGTACACCCTGGATTCTTCCCGGAACTTTCTTTCAAACTCATGAGAAGAAAAGGTTTGAAAAGATATAAAAGTCATGCAGGAAATATTACATTCACAGCAGAAAAGAAACATGAGAAATGCCTCTACAGTTGACCATATTTACCTGGAAATTCAGTGGAGGAACTGATGTGTCTCACATCTGACAAACAGCTTTACTTCTAATTTGCAAAAATTAATATGTTATCTGCAAAAAAGAACACGTGCAAGTGTTTAGTACACCAAATGCAGAAAACCTGTCATGCCCGGAGCTCCCAATTTGTTTTACTTTTCATTCATTGCCACATAGTGAACAACCATTATGCATATTTCTCCTGCATATTTGCATTTAATATAACATCTCAATTCAGAATAATCAAAGTAATAGTTTTGATTTCGGAGTGGAAGGTGGGTGAAGGAATAGTTACACGTTAGGAAGCCTTTTGCCAGAGAAGTTGCAAAAGCAAATATACAAGGAGGAAGGTGAAATTGTTAACTCTCCTAAAGGAAGGGATACCGTGGTTTCACAGTAGCCTGTACTGCTACTCTGAGAGCCTACCTCATCTCACATACAAAAGAAAAGAAAAGAAAAGAAAAGAAAAGAAAAGAAAAGAAAAGAAAAGAAAAGAAAAGAAAAGAAAAGAAAAGAAAAGAAAAGAAAAGAAAAGAAAAAAGAAAAGGGGCTTTTTACAAATCAGGGTAAATTTTCTGATCTGGCTTGCTGCCTGACTGTGGAAGGGGCAATATAGAGGCAGAAGAGATGGAAGAGAATAAGGCTTCCTATAGCAGCAGTTCTGGTTTATGGTTGCTTAAAGAGTTGTGAAAATGCTGTGTGGTGTGGTCGCAGGTGCAAGCCATTGACAGAAACCCATTTCTATAACGTTTTGACTTCTGCAAAGTAGAACATGTCAAAACAGACAGAACATGAAAATAAAGTTTCATGGTTCATGGACACAGACACTAACATAGGCTGCCTGACATTGGCTTTAGAAATGTATTACAGAGCCTTAATAAGTAGACATTTTTTAAAGACTTTCTCTTTATGCTGTATATACTGTAGCACTTTTGAAAAGTCAGGTTTTGATACTGTAATTTCAGGGGTGCAGATTCTTTTTGAGAATGTGTCTACATTTAAGGCTATATTGGACAAATAACAAAGATTCAAAAGTAGTGAGCAGAAGCAAACTTTTGCTTTGGTTTTTGTATTACAAATTTTTATGTATATGACTATTTAAGAGCACTTACTTTTTAAGAAGGTAGAGTGAACAAATTAGGCTTTAGGCCAGACTTTGAAGCAGGCACAAAGTCACATTATGATTAAACAAATATATTGATTTTGAGTAAACAAAAGAGATGGTCAAAAATGCAAGTCTTTTTGTAACTGTATTTTTTCTCTTTTTTTTTTTTTTTTTTTTCCTTCAGGAAAGAAACCCCATCCCCTTCCTTGGGGAAAGATAGGGCAGACACGGTGATCATCGGAGGTGGTTGTGTAGGTGTGAGTCTAGCCTACCACTTGGCTAAGGCTGGTTTGAAGGATGTTGTTCTGCTAGAAAAAACTGAGCTCACTGCAGGATCTACTTGGCATGCAGTAAGAAATGTTTCGTTAATTGGTCAGTTTAACAGCAGTTTGTGTATCTAATGGTGATAGAAGTTTCATTGCCTTTATATTCCCAGAGACAAACATTTTAAAAACCTTTAGGACTGTGTGGCTTCATGAATTTGGAAAAGTTCATTCAGATATTAATAGTACATTTTTCTTATTTGTACAAATTGGAAAAAAATACTGTATTTTGAAAATATTGGGAGGTAACTGCTAGTATTATGTATTTTTGGTAGCTAACTGGACTTAGACTAAACTTTATCTTAACTTTGACTTCAAATTTAAGGTTTTATTTCTAAGGTAATGTAATTTATACTGCAGACTTATCACTGGAAATGGTTGCATTGGCATACATAAACCAGAGATGTTAAATTTTGCATTATTGTATGTGTAGTTATATGTTATGTATGTGCCATCCTGAAAAAGTCGATTGAGAAGCACCATCAGTGTCCAGTCCTCAGAGAATATCGCAGTCCCAGAAACTGGGAGACGAGAGCATTCTTTCCTGCCACCACTGGCAATACACAGAATCTTGGAGGAGCAAAGCTAGCAACTGTACACTGTGGGGGTTTTTAAGACTGAATATATTTGTCTGTATTCTAAGGAAAAGAACTAAAAAGACATATAAGTAAAAATGACAGGGTGAGGACACCTGCAGTAATGTTAATTACATGTATATACTGGTGCACAACATGCATGTATGTAATTGCATATTTTCTATTTCAATGCCTGAGTAGGTAGGTAGTGTAACAAAATTAAAAATAAATAAAAGCTTGCCACAATAATAGATGCTTTTTCCATTAATTTCCATCTGTGCTCAGCCAAAATTGGGTGGGTGTTATTCCTCTGTGCAATACAAAAGGGTAACATTTTTATACTTCTCCCAGGGGAGGAAGTTTAAAGTTTTAAATGTTTCATCTTAGTGAAGATGTTTTATGTGTTTGGGGCCTTATGAGAGAATGACAGTAAAAAATTAAATTTAAAAATATCACTGCCTTAAATGTGTAAGTACCTTTTTACTTCATTTTACTTACTTTTCAACAAACAAAGTAAAAGAAAACACATTGTATGGATTTAGGAAAAACAAAATTTATTAATTACATTTATTTTAGACAGTCATACCACAGCTGATGCAGTTCAGTGAACAGGGCAACACCATGCAGAGTATATTGAATCATTACTATGAAATGCTCAAAGATTTATAAGTACACAAGATAAAAAGTATACGAGTTAGGCACAGACTGAATTCTATTTACCCAATGTATATACAGAGCAATATGTGTGTAAAAATAATAAAAATCCCCTCACTGAATAGGAAACCAGTACAATGAAATACATTTCCTTTGTTCATGCTTTTAAACTCACTCACTGTAGCTTACTGCTCATAACTATGTACAAGCAACACTCTTCAGTGTTTTTGCGCATACTTTTTAGTGAATACACCAATGGAGCACTGAGTAAGGAAATCTGTTTCAACGGTAGGAAGGGACCTGGATCACAGCAGAGAAAATGCCTGCACTGCCACTGTTGAGAGGGCTGTTTTGTGTCATCTGTTATGACAGAATTTCAGGCGATTAACACAGCAAGACACCTAGTTATGGGGCAGATATGCTACCTCTTTTAACTCTGAGTGCTGTGTCTGAAGATGAGAAAATTAATGTCTGTTTAAGATCATAAGAAACATCAAAAGTTACTGTTCTTTTTTATAATAAGTACTGTGCATTTATCTGCTCTGATGATTCTATAAGGAGGTTCCCTACAGTGACACAGTACTAGATACAGATGAAAAATACACATGTATTTAGCAGGACAAATGGCAACATAAGTTGCAGCGAGAGATGCTGAAAGTCTGGTTCAGATGTTCCTGTACTGTACTGCATTTTTCCTCTTTCACAATGTGGTAAGTCCTGCCAGAGCTCAGGGTCAGGTTTCCTACAGATCATATTCCTGCAAGTGTTGCTTTTAAAACTTTCTTCCACGTCTCAGGATTGAGATATATTTGGCTGATTTTCAAGTATGTTTTAAAACAGCACAGAAAATGTGCAAATTTTATATTAGCAGTAGTAAGGAGATAAATATAACAGAGCAAGTGCTTCTCATTTTAAAACAAATCTAAACATGACAAAGTAGTGGTTATTATGAGTGTATGTTAGGTCAAGATTTAGGCTTTCAGACTGAAGTACTATTCTGAAAGTGAGATCATTTGCAATCTCACTGAAGCTCTAGGGACCTATAAAAGGCAGGTGTAACTCACTCAGCAAATTGATTTTTTTTTGTGTTGTTATTTTTAAAGAGGTGGTTTCTAAGAAAATTTTTAACATTCTCATATGTGATACTTTTTCTTGCAACATGAAATTGATTTTTCTGCTGACAGTTAATAAAACACAGCACATGGCAAACAAAAGTTTGTTACAACTTGGTCAAACTTTGCAAGAAGAGAGAATATAGCATATAACAATGTTAATACCATTTTCCTCCAGAATGCTGATTTAATTATGGCATTAATATAAAACCTGAAGGAAGTCGAAATGGGAAGAAAACTGGTACATAAATATCTCAACATGAAAAAAATTAAACTATAAAAATGCTTAAAAATCTCTCTGTCAATTCTAATAGCAAAGTGCCCATTCTTAAAATAACTTTCTCAGATCATATATACCTACAATAATAAAATCTCTCTCTGGAGCAGGTCTCCTTAAAATACAAGAATGGTTTACCTTGAAACTCAGGAAAACATGCATACATATTGTGAGGCCAGCTGGTCATGACTGAGTTCCAGAGCAAAACCACAATATACAGGAGGTAGAAGCAGGAAGTCTACAGAGGAGCAGTTCAGAAAGATTGTCTGGACTAGTGATGGGAAAGTCAAAACTCAACTAGAATTAAGATTTGTAAGGAACACTAAAGGCAACAAGGTTTTTTTATACTGCTGCAGTAGTAATAAGAGGCTGAGAAGAAAAATGTGGGAATGTTGCCGAATGAGGTGAGTAGTTTAGTCACAATGTACACTGATAAGGCTGAAATACTCAGTGCCTCCTTCACCTGAGTTTTCACTGACAAAGTTTCTTAGGCCTTGTGCTCTGCGCAGGGCTTAAGGAGAAGAGAAACTACCAGCAGTGGATAAGGATCAAGCCAGGGTTTAGTGGGAGAACTTGACTCCTGCTACATCCAAGAATGGTGCTGATGGCATTCTATAACCCCAGATCTATCACCTTTGAAAGACTGTGGAAATCTGTGGAGATGCCCAGCATTTGGAGAAGGGCATATGTATGCATTTTTATAAAGTCAAAGGGGCAAGCAGAGGAGCTAAAGGCCAGCTAGTCATACTTTGGTACTTGAGAAAATCATGGAGCAAGTCTCGGGCCTGGGCCCATAAAGGAAAAATAAAAGGAGATTTGGAACAGTCGGTGTAGATTTGACAAGTGGAAAATCATGTCTGACTAAACCTAATTACCTTCTATATTAACATGTCTGAATTTATAGGCAAGGGGAGAGCAGATGATGCCACTTAACTGGATTTTAGCAAGACTTCAGCCATTGTCTCCCACAGTATTCATGTATTCAACTGAAGATGTAGTTCTGTACCCCAAAATGGTTAAAAGTCTTGAAGGTTAGGCTAGAAGAGAAATGTGGTAAGGGTAGAAGGGCAATATGATCCTTTGATTAATCATATTCAACCCAAAGCCTGGAAATAAGTGGATTGTTGCTGAGGTCTGTCCTGGGTCCCATGCATTTAATGTCTTTATCAAAGATCTGGAGTAGGTGACGAAATACATGCTCATCAAGTTTGCAGTTGGCATTAAACTGGAAGGACCAGTCAATGCACTCGGGGCAGGCTTGCTGTGCTGAGGGACCCAGACAGGCTGGAAGGATGGAAAGATGGGAGCTTTATGGAAGTTTAACAAGGACAGATGCAAGTTCCATACTTGGCCAGTTAAGTGCAGTCTTTGTCCCTAGAGGTTTACATGACCAGGCTGGAGAAAATCTTGAGTAACCTGGTCTGATCTCATAGATGACCCTGCTTTGAG
>VYZU01075291.1:1619-13743 GCA_013401355.1 Ceyx cyanopectus | reverse complement strand
TTAGAGGTTTTGTCTACCAACACACAGACATGCATTGCCCAGGAGGAGAAGCAATCTCATCAAGAGGTCCTTCTGCTATTTAAAAAAAATTAAAAAAGGTAGCCTTATCCTGTAATCTTCACACAAGTTGAGGAAAAATGAAGCAGCAGCACAAACAGTTCTCTAAAATGGTTCACTGTTAATTAATCATGAATTCAGACTTGTTATTGGATCATTTTAATCGATCATTAGAATTCTCCAGGGCATATAAAACCAAATGTAGCCAAATGTAAAAATTATTTAGTAAACCAAATATTGACAAAGCTAAATGACCAGACCTGGTGTACTACAACAAAGATATGTTTGAACAGCTGTATTACCATAGGTAACACAGGATGTCAGGAGTTGGAAGGGACCATGGAAATCTTCAAGTCCCAACTGCCCTGCCAGAGCAGGACCATATGCTATAATGTAATCTAGCACAGGACACACATGAAGGCATCCAGGTGGGTCTTGAAAATCTCCAGAGAAGGAGACTCCAGAATCTCTCTGGGGAGACCATTCCAGTAGTGTGACCCAGAACAATATGTNATGAAGGCCAAAGTAGTGGATCAGTCATTAAGAAACACTATACATAGTCCATACAGATAGATTATAATAATATAATGAGGAATACTTAGTAAATAAAAACAATACACAGAAGTTGGTCTTCCAAATAAGCCACCCGAATCACAGTATATGAAGCTGAGTCACAGCTTCAAGTTGCACTCCAAACTCTTAAGTAGCCAGGAGATATTTTTATAATAACTGATATGCAGCTGTAGGCACTCAGCCACTATCATGAGTAAGAGCAGAGAGGAGCACAGAAAGCATACAGGTGTCAAAATCATTTGTCATTTGTCATATACTAATCTCTGGGGACAGAAAATGTGCCTCAGCAGCTTGATGGGGAAGGTCACTATATGAACTTTGCCATTCAACACGAAAGTGCATTCACAGCATCAGAAAGAATTAATGACCTATATACATCAGCTGAAAGAATGTGGCAAAGCCTATAGCTGCTGCCCATACAGGCAGTTTACCCTACAGTTCTGGCTGCAGAAGGCCCATCAGAGGTGCACAGATCCACCATTGTTAAAACTCCACATGTAGGTAAAATAAAGCAGTGAGGACAAAGCAAACAATGTAAGTATGGAGATGCTTAAAAACTGTTCTAGAAAAGCAAGAAGGTTGTGCAAGATAATTCTTCAGCCTGCTTCATGCTTAAGACAAGTATGACTTCCTTCCATATCCCTAAAATACATCATTCAAAGTTCCTCGGCTATATAAACACTGAAAGTGGGGAAACGTGTGTATTTAACTTAACCAAATATTATGTTTTACTTACTTTATGAGGATAGAAAAATAATTTCCTGTTCCATACATGTGGCAGCATTCACTAAGGGAAGCTTGATTATGCTATCAGAGCACACCTTGCAAATGGATTCTTTTATTTTTGAGAGTTTGGGTTTAATCTCTATAAAATTAAATTTATAAAACCTGAACACACACACCACCATCATACACACACACACACACACACACACACATTTTTACTCNATAAACACACACACCACCATCATACAACCAACTTCCAACTGTACTGAAAAAGAATGAATAGGAAAGATAAAACCAAATAATCCAAACTTTGGTAAAATCTGGCCTCTTTCTAAACTAGTAGATATAAGAAAAAGTAGATACACTATATCTATATATAGTATATCTATATACAGATATACTAGTAGATATAAGATCATGAAAAATCCCTCTGCAGTTTCTAGCTAATCCAAGTGCAAACTCCCTGATTTCCAGTGGAACCTCAGCAAGTGTATGAGAAAAGGGAAACAGCAAAACAGTTATGTATGTACTAAAGACCTTCACAAACCTGTGAACTGAGCCCAAACAGTGTTTAACACAGATCACTATGCTTGCTCTTAACCCATGACAGGATGAGACTACCAGTATTATCAAGTTATTTGACAACCAGCATGATCTCTAAACATCCCAGATATCTATGAATCTATATTTTTAGAGGTTTTGTCTACCAACACACAGACATGCATTGCCCAGGAGGAGAAGCAATCTCATCAAGAGGTCCTTCTGCTATTTAAAAAAAATTAAAAAAGGTAGCCTTATCCTGTAATCTTCACACAAGTTGAGGAAAAATGAAGCAGCAGCACAAACAGTTCTCTAAAATGGTTCACTGTTAATTAATCATGAATTCAGACTTGTTATTGGATCATTTTAATCGATCATTAGAATTCTCCAGGGCATATAAAACCAAATGTAGCCAAATGTAAAAATTATTTAGTAAACCAAATATTGACAAAGCTAAATGACCAGACCTGGTGTACTACAACAAAGATATGTTTGAACAGCTGTATTACCATAGGTAACACAGGATGTCAGGAGTTGGAAGGGACCATGGAAATCTTCAAGTCCCAACTGCCCTGCCAGAGCAGGACCATATGCTATAATGTAATCTAGCACAGGACACACATGAAGGCATCCAGGTGGGTCTTGAAAATCTCCAGAGAAGGAGACTCCAGAATCTCTCTGGGGAGACCATTCCAGTAGTGTGACCCAGAACAATATGTAATTGCTAGTAGCTTTTTTTTTTTAAATTATTTCCACTGAAGAAAACAGCAGCTGTGCTTGGTCATTCCACTGGATCACCTGCTCAACAGGGATTATACATGGACAGAAAAGCTCAAGAACAGGGTAAGGATATACTGATACTTCTGAGTTACTCTCCCAGACCCTTATAACCTATCACATTTCATTTCATGCATCTGTACCAGAAAGTTTTATACCTACATCATCTTTCAGTAATGTGTCTCAAGGGTTAATTATTCACTGCAGGAAAAGAAAAAAAAAAAAAAAAAAGGTTTTGTTTTAGACTTGCCAATTGCTGTATCTATTTGATGTGACCTAATTATTACGAAAGAAAACAAACCTCAAGTCCCTCTTCATATTTGCCATGCTTCTGTCTGGTCACCTCTTTCCACGCAGAATCCTACTCTGTGCTTGCAGCTTGCACTGAAATACCTCTGTATATCTATCGCTGCTCATGCTTGCCACACATCTCTAACAGTTTCTGAAATCTGCTATGTTCTTTGAGCCTGGGAAACTTCAGATGCTTTTCCTGAGTGTTATTAGGTAGCTCAACAGCATCTGTGCACTGTTCCCCGCTGAGCTCATGTAAAACATTCCCTGTAGAAGCAAGGATGGCATGAGAGAGTCCTTTTCAGCTTTAGTCCTACTCCTGTTGTTCCTACAGTGTTCTGCCTCTTCGGCTGTACCACTGCAATGGGTCCTGGACTGTGCTGTATGTACTGCCAGTGAACCCATCTAGACTAAGAATCAAAAACCGGTGAGCATAGGAGAAAGTACTGAAGGAATCTCCTTCAGTGTCGTTTCTGCTTCTTTTAAACCATTACTTAACTGATTTTTGCAACACTACCTCAAAACAGGCACCTGACTTGTTGGCATCAGCAGCCTGTCACACAAATTGTCCTTGAGAACGACGGGGGTATTTTCAGTGTAGCGAAATCAAAGTAACACCCACGGATCTACATCATTCAACCTCTTGCACATTTGGCATACTTGTTAGTAATTTTTTTTAAAGATTACAGTTTAAGACAACAAGAGATAATAAAGCCAGACTACATATGTTACAACAGTTGGAACTTAAACTGTTGACTTTTGATGTAACAGAAGAGGGCTTTAAAAAGTGAAAACACTAGGTTGGAAAAAACGTAAGAGAAAAACAAATTACACACATCAGACCTAGAATAGAGAAAGTATTAAGTGAACCAAGAAAAAAACAGCAGTAATACAAATACCAGCAAAAAGGTTAAATATGATTGACTAAGAAATCAAACAGACAACAGTGTAGCAAACAGTGCAAGAAGCAACTGTTGCCAGAAAGGGATTTATTTTGCATAAACATGCATAGAGAGAAGACTCTTATCAAAAACAAGGCTTTCTAACCATCAGCCCACAGGTTACAGCAAACCCTGAAAAATATTTTTATCTCATTAGCAACCTCCATTCAGTCATCGTGTTTTCAAGAGCTTCTCAGACATAAGCAAAACACTCCAGACAACAACCCATACTTGGTCACTATCTTGCTCAGAGATATCCTGCCTAGCCCCACCTTGTCATCTGTCCCAAACACTGAATTGATGTTGCAGTGACTACACATGCAGTAACAGAAAGAGGGAAGGACCTGCCAGTCTCTGGAAAGAGGGTAGCTACAAGTGGGCTCCATCTACCAGAAGAATTCAAACCCACAAAAGTCTTGTTACCTACTTCAACAAAAGACAAAAGATGGCAGGAATGGATTGAATGAGTTGTTCTGTTGGTACCCATCTGCTTCCAGATGTTTTTACCTTCAGATGCAGCAGAGAGCATGGATTTGCCATATGGAAATGTGTTCTTTCATGCTGTGCATGAAATATATGATAAATTCAGCATTCTTGGGAGCAGAAGATCTACAGTACACATGCTGCAGCACTCTGCCCCCTGCGCAGGAAATTCATGGTTTTAGGATTCACCAAATTCAGTGCACATAAACAAGGAAAAGGCTCCCTTGACAACAAAGTTATGAAACACAACAAATGAGAAATTGCACAAGAAAACCATTTTAGCCTCTCATTTTCATTATCCAATTTTGTGAGGCAAAAGGAGTACTGGAACTAAATTTTAAGCAAAGTAAAAAGTTCTTCAGCTCAGTTACATAGATAAAACCTCAAGATTACACCAGTAACACCCACATGGCCCCCCTTTCACTCCCTGCTATCAGAAAGCACCTACACATACATATACACAGAAACATATATATACACACACAAACACACCACGTCTCTGGGTCAGTCAGTGTAAACAAGGCCATACATGTACCTGTTATAAAAATTAGGTTTTCTTTTTCCCATATTAAAATGCATCTATTCTTATGAAGTGAAAACTTAAGGTCTTCTGCAAATGGCAGATGATGTATAGTACAATTACATAGCGAGTACGTAGACTTTCAAAATCCCTAACAGCTTTCAAGAGATTCTCCCAGAAATGAAGTCTCTGGTGAAATTGTGTGAAGAACTACCATGCAGTGTAATTTGAAGAATATGCCAAATAGGCAACCCTACAGAAATAAGAAACTCAAAGTCAAGCAAGTAGCAGGCTAGATCCATAGTCTGAGTAAACAACATAAAATCAATCACAGAGACTAGCAGATATATTGATCTTCAAATCTCAAAGTCTGCTAAAAGATAAATAGGAACGTTTTATAAAATTAAGGAGACACAGCAGCTTGGATTGCCAGTAAAAGCAGAAGTCTTACGCAATGAATGAAATAATGAAGTTAGTTATCTTAGTACCTCCTGGAGGCTGTAGAGCTATCAATTAATTTCATATTCTTTCAGTGCAAGAGCATTTCTACATTTAGGAGGATTACATGCTGGAGGAACTAGAGGGACTAATTGCAAATGATACCTTGCCAGCTTATGTAAATTAGCACAGTCCCACTAAATATTAATGGCAGTTGATTTCAAAAAAAGCTATTTCATAATTTAAATTAAGCCACAATCTGGCAGCAGTGCTACTAACTCTATACACTCTATATATACACAGTGCATGTTCAAATGTAAGATCTGAGTCAGCTGTAAACCAAGGTAAATCAAGTATGAAGAACATTTAAATAATCTGCCATTTCATACAACTGATGGTGGACATGCTTCATTTACTGTGACTATGAGAGAACAAAAAGGCACTCTACAAAGGGTGTGCAGTGTGTTTATATTAAAGGTAGGGGAAAAAAAAAAAGAACAGAATTAAAATACTAACATATTCTGCCAAAAAAAACCCAAAGTTACTCAAATGAAATTCGAAGCTTATTAAAACAAGAAAGGAATGCAGAGTGAAATTAAAAATTTCAATTATCTGTACAAAGAGCAACCCAAAGAGAAGAAAAAAAGCTAGAAAATATTAATTAATATACAGTGAAAAGAACTTCAAGTACACTGAAAATAAGTACACAGAGAAAGTTAAGCGAGCAGTGAAAAATTTCTAATGATCTGCATAAAATGTGGTCTTTTTTAAGTGAATCTGCAGGTTGTTGGGGTTTTTTTTTAATGACACATTTGTATTCCATAAAATATCTTGTACCTAAGGTTTTTTAGATGCTCCACATTCGTTTTATGAACATGAAGCAGGATTTCTAGAAGTGTTCAGTCTTTGTTTTTTTAGGTACCATTAAAGTCAGAGCAAGTTATACCTCGTGTTCATTGCACATCCAGTACAACATAATGGCCAGTGGCAAAATCTAGCATTTAAGAAATGTTGTAACTTTATCAGGTAAATAACGTCTCCTATCTCTGCTCCCATCATAGTACATGAGGGAAAGTTAACTGAAATGTGGTTCTTATAATCATGAAACAAACATGGAGAAAGCTTATCTGCTTCACAGTATTTTATTTTCCCTTCTGCAGTTTATTATTACGTTTATAGGGACATGCTTTTAAATAATAACATTCTAGAAAGCAAAGTGGTGGCAGATATCTTTGTAAGAAAAAACAAACTACTTCCAAGAATTAAACAAAATAAACAGTAGTCAGTGTGTCCTCTCTCCCACTTGATGTTGGCATTTCTGCACAGTGAAAATAGAATTTTCACTCTAAGCACCCCTAAGGACTTCTGGGGTTAAGGTTCTGCTTGTTAGGGGGGAAATCAGCTGATCACACTTCAGTAAAGGGTTGATTAAAACTCAGCTGGGAAAAATATTTATTCTTCACCTTGGCCAGAGGCAAGAGTCTCATTCAAACTCTTGGTTCAGATATTACTCTGTCAAGGATGGTCAGAAGACTGTCAAGGCTGGCCCTGGGAGTCTGACACCAAAAAATGAGGTCTCAGGTCCTTACCCTGTGCCAGGACAGTGAAACTCTGCCATTCAAAGGAAGCTTTTTCTTTGTCCTTTTTATTCCTTTTGCAAATAATAAATATGGAACTTAATGCAAAATAAATACCAGGAATACAAACCCATACTTAGGTATTTGCAGGGAAGAAAGGACTGAAATATCTACTTCTGTTTAAATATCTAATCAATGGAGTAAATTCTGGAGGACACATGGGATTTCAAAGAAAAGAGACTTCTCAAAGAACAATCATGAGGACCTAGGCAGACAACGTGCCCAATGCATTTAGTAGTTCCAGCTCTTCTCATCTTCTGGGAAGCAAACAAGAAGCGTCCATACCTTTCTGTGCTGGTACAGCTTTGGCCTCTGATTTTGCACTTTAGCAGTCATGGTGTATTTGGACAGAGCTATTTAAAAATAAAACAGTGCCTCCTGTTTGCACCTGTGCAGTGCTGACATGGTGGTGCCTGCACTACATGTGCTCATCGTTCTATATGTTTCACATACTGTTTTATTGAAAAACAAAGCAAAGATAATAGAAGCAGAAGTNATAGTCTGAGTAAACAACATAAAATCAATCACAGAGACTAGCAGATATATTGATCTTCAAATCTCAAAGTCTGCTAAAAGATAAATAGGAACGTTTTATAAAATTAAGGAGACACAGCAGCTTGGATTGCCAGTAAAAGCAGAAGTCTTACGCAATGAATGAAATAATGAAGTTAGTTATCTTAGTACCTCCTGGAGGCTGTAGAGCTATCAATTAATTTCATATTCTTTCAGTGCAAGAGCATTTCTACATTTAGGAGGATTACATGCTGGAGGAACTAGAGGGACTAATTGCAAATGATACCTTGCCAGCTTATGTAAATTAGCACAGTCCCACTAAATATTAATGGAAGTTGATTTCAAAAAAAGCTATTTCATAATTTAAATTAAGCCACAATCTGGCAGCAGTGCTACTAACTCTATACACTCTATATATACACAGTGCATGTTCAAATGTAAGATCTGAGTCAGCTGTAAACCAAGGTAAATCAAGTATGAAGAACATTTAAATAATCTGCCATTTCATACAACTGATGGTGGACATGCTTCATTTACTGTGACTATGAGAGAACAAAAAGGCACTCTACAAAGGGTGTGCAGTGTGTTTATATTAAAGGTAGGGGAAAAAAAAAAAGAACAGAATTAAAATACTAACATATTCTGCCAAAAAAAACCCAAAGTTACTCAAATGAAATTCGAAGCTTATTAAAACAAGAAAGGAATGCAGAGTGAAATTAAAAATTTCAATTATCTGTACAAAGAGCAACCCAAAGAGAAGAAAAAAAGCTAGAAAATATTAATTAATATACAGTGAAAAGAACTTCAAGTACACTGAAAATAAGTACACAGAGAAAGTTAAGCGAGCAGTGAAAAATTTCTAATGATCTGCATAAAATGTGGTCTTTTTTAAGTGAATCTGCAGGTTGTTGGGGTTTTTTTTAAGAATAAAAGTTTTTTAAGGTTAAGTGGTTAAGTTTTAGAAGACTGAAGCAATTACACAGACAGTACTGGGGAAAAAGTAGTTCCTTGTGAAAGTACGTGCAATTTAAGATTGTGCATTAAATCTCAAGATGACTGGCTGCATTCCAAACTGTGGGCAGTAAGTCTAATATACAGCCACTGAAAAAATCTATTATAAAGTTAAATAAGAAAGAACTGTGGTTTGAGAAGCAGAAATTTATTCTTTTTCCTCTAAAGATGGTAATTTAAAGTTATGGAAGAGTTCACACCTTGCTAACATCTGGCAAGCACTTTCTGAAAAAGCCAGAATTATTCTTAAAAAAACCAACTTACTTTAATGTAACAGTTCCTGTTTCTTGTCTTGTTTTGCCATAAACAAAGATACACACTGCATAAAGCAGTTTTTCTTTTGTAATTTTTTTTCTCCCCTGAAGCACAGAGGGAAGGAATACAATACTAGAAGTATATGTTCCCAATAAAATTAGGGGATTCATATTCTCCATACAGACATAGCTGTGTTCAGCGTTTCACAGAAATACATATTTCTATGCAGTAGAAGAGGCATTAAATATCATTATATGTGGAATTCAGTGTAACATGTTATGTGGAACCATTTTGGAGAAAAACTATAGTAAGATAAAAATATTACTCTAAGAGTATTACAATGGCACTATTTAATTGGCATTACACTTATGTGAGTAAAGTGTACTGGAAAAATGATTCTTTTAAATGGATTAAAAATCACAGAAACTACCAAGGACAAGCAATACTGCCAGAGCAGATCTGCACTGCTGTGAGCTGCATTTCTTCACCTGAGTCCTCAGAAACAATGGGAGGGCCACACAAGGGTCTCATACCAAGCAGAGAGTACAGAATTTCCGTAGGTGCTAATCTCTAATAACTGACACATTACATAATTTCCAAGGGGCTGTGTCTGTTTAAACTGGGCCAGCCATGGGCAGGAATGATTCCAAGATGCTATAATGCACCAAAACTACTCAAATATATTTAATATGAGAATTTTAAAAAATCCTTAGATGAATGTGGAAGTAAAACGCCAATAAGGGAGTTACATCAATTTTTTAAGACATGACTTAAGTTCCTTTGCAAGGATTACCCCAGACACTTAAAAAAATGGCAATATTCTAGAGAGCAAAAGACTCCATCTTTAAGTACAATGGGTATTCCCAAGTATAAATGCTTTCTTATACTATGCTACTGGCACCTACACTTACATTAACAGCAAAATCATCCTACATCTTATTACAACACAAGGGAAAAGAAGTCTTGTGTGATGACTGAAGAAAAAAATGATTTGGTATTAAGGGATATGCTTCTAATTAATTAGTGCTTCATCTGGTGGTTAAATTGTTCCTGGTATAACAAGCATGAAAACATGTACCTAGCTTTGATATTGTTTCTCTTAATTCTGTAGCATACAACCAAGAGCAAAGCAAGATTAATCTGCAGAAGAAATCCAGCTAGCAATAAGAAAACAAAATCTTAGTTTAAATGGCAGCAACTTTTGCAGTTCTTTTACCTGGTAAACTTTAATGAACACATACTTAAACTGCTAAGGAGTTTCTGAGACAGTTTGTGGAACCCCAAAATTATTATCCATCCTTCAAGTTGAAGAATACAGCATACAACAAAGAACAATTGAACTGAAATATGACTTCAACACAGTAACAAGGATAATATTAATATCATATGTCTATATTATTAATCTTCAAAGACCTTCAGTCCCACAGATAGCTGAGGCTGACACAGAGATACTATGCAAAAAGGTCTTTCAGTAGGGAGAAGAGTGAAACTCAGGGAAGAAAAAGACTACAGAGAACACTGGATTCACTCTGAGTTACCAGCAGTTAGAGAGAACTCCCAAAATACATTTTTTGGCTTCTTATTCTCTTTCTGAACTGCCATCATCAGAGGCAGGATATTTGGCTTCTGGCAGGATCCAGTTACAGCTGTTCTGATGTTTTTATGCTTATGTATAAAAACATATATATATATATTTCCTCCTAAATTAGATAAAGTTATGATTATCCAGTCATTCTAATCAAGAATAAGTCTGAGCTGCTGCCAGAAATGACTTGAATCTGACATGAATCTATGAATCTATGAATCCGGGAGCTGATCCAGCTGAAAAAAAAATTCACAGAAGTGTCAGGTTCTAATTAAATCTATTTCTTGGTATGACTAGAAAACACACAACAAAAGTGTAAAAAATATCAGCTGTAGGTGTGGAAGAAGGTGAGACCGGTCTGATCATTAGCAGCCTCAGCTTATGCAAGGCGATGGCACACACAAAACAATTCTAACCAGAACCACTGGAAGGACTAAACAATGGGATTATCTATATTGCATAATGGTTAAGTGATTAAAACAATCATGAGATAAAATTTCATGGAACTAGTTGACACAAGTAAGCAAAACAAAGATTAATCCATGCAGAATGCTCTAGGAACCAGCAGATAAAGCTGAGCACTCACTGGGTCTTGCTCTATTATCAGCTTCTTTCCCTGGGAGGAGCCAGCCCAAGGAGCAGCCTTGCTCTCTGGGGAAGGCTAAGATGCCTTCTCCACAGCCAGTGCCACCTCCTGCTTCACATGCACCAGCCCAGCTCCTGGTGGCAATAGCCAAAGTACCTGTGACAGCAGAACAGGAGAGCAACTACTGCAGTGAGATCTGAGAGGGAATGATGATGATGTCAAAACTTTGCCTCTGATTTTGCTCAGATTGGCCTCTCATGATGTCTAATTATCTGAAACTAGTATTACTATTACTATAGAAAAACAAGGATTGTAAAAGAAGTCGTTGTCCTAATACAGAAGTGAATGTAATTCCATGGTCTGAGCAATGCAGGGAGGTAATAAGTAGACCATAATGGTGTATTTCTGCCCTAAATGCTATGGAAATACGAAAGTTACTGAAATTATATAGGATATACCATATTATCAAGATACATAAAGATATCAGCTCTATAGAAGAATGGACTATCTGGAGAAAGATGTTCCTGGTCTGACAGTACACTGGCTAGGAAGTTTTGAGTACTGTGAACAAGAGTTACACCTTGTCAACATGAGCCCAGTAGGTGCAAAGATGACAACAATCTGAAAAGGAACTGAAATATAAGAAACAAAAAAAACCTTCTTGTGACAGGGTAAGCAGTGCTACAAACACAGCTTTTTTTACTCAAACAGGGAGGGAACCTCAAAGGACTCATATCCATCTGTGCCAATGCGTGCAGACATGAACAGTGAGGAACCACATATGTTCTTCATTCCTGGAGAGACAAAGAAGACCAGGTGGCACAAAAAAACCCTCCATTTCAACATACTAGAAAGCTTTCTTTGGATACATATCCAAAAATGCTTGTTGGCATATAATGTAGCCATACATACTTTGAACCATGTCTAGTCAACACCAGGATTGCTTTTATTAGCTGAGCATACACAGAGAGGTCAAATATTTTTTTTCAAATTTGACACTGTCTCCCATGGGATCCTCACAGCCAAGCTTGAGAAGTGTGGGTTTAGTTACGGTGTAATAAGGTGGATTGGGAAGTGGTTGAAGAATAGATCTCAGAGAGTTGTGGTCAGTGGAGCAGAGTCTGGCTGGTGACCTGTGACTAGTGGAGTCCCCCAAGGGTCAGTACTGGGTCCAGTATTATTCAATATATT
>VYZU01075282.1:0-14684 GCA_013401355.1 Ceyx cyanopectus | reverse complement strand
AAATAAAATAAAATAAAATACTGAAGATCCCTGACTGAGGAATTATTAAGTTTTGGGGAAGAATGAGGCAGTTCTACTGCATTTAAATTTAAAATATGTTTGGTTTTTAACAACTAATGTATTTTTCCTTTTCCCCCCAGACACCCTGCATCAACAAAATCAAAATCCACTTTAGAACTTACAACCCACCCAGTAAAATGGGAAATTCTTATTCCTCCTTTCCTGATGAATCAGATTTTAGCAACAAAAAGAAGAAGCTAATCTTCTTACTCAGTAGATCTCTTCCACATGTGCTTGAGTCACATCTGTTTCCTTCACCCACTAGGAATGTCTATTTCCTCTGACAACTCCAACCTGTCCATGAGATGCAGTTGGAGGTTCTGAGGCAGATTTTGGGGGGGGTCTCACAAGGCAGGTGACTGCAAAAGCTTATTTGACACACTGCAGAGTGTGTCAGGGGGGAAAAAAACTGCCCCATTTTCAGGGTCTGCACTGTGAGTTTCAGGCTGGAGTGGGCAGGGTGAAGAAATCCCATTTTCCCCTGAATCCACTGAGCACAGCTGAGTCCTCAAACTGAACTGCTCCTGTTTCTTCCAAGCATCCCTTTGAATACCAATGTATCCCTGGATCCAGCAGCAGAAAGCAGAGCTGTTTGCTGCCTTTGTGGGCTGACATCTCCCTACCACGTTGGGCTGCTCTGGTTCAAAGTTGCCTCGTGGGGGATCACCTAGGAAAGGTTCTCATCCTGCCACACCATCCTCACCTTGGGAATCCCACCTTCCCGAGCAGAGCAAACACCAACCAGCCAGGCAGAGCACAGCAAAGCAACACCCACCTGCAGCTCCTGCTCACTTACCACTGCCCAAATCCACAAACAGGTCATCCTCTGTCATTTTGATCTCATCAATCATCTGGGCCACCAGGTCGAAGGAGGTTTCTCCGTAGACCTCTGGGGAGAAGGGCTCGTAGTTGTTGAGCTTCTCCGGGTCGGTGACCGAGTGGTTGTAAACCTGCTGCAGGATGTGCCTCAGCAGCCCGTTGGAGGGCCGAGTGTTCAGCTTCATGGGCTGGGTGGTTCCCTTCCACTGAGGGGAAAGCAGAAGCAAGGTGGGAATGATGGCAGCAAAAACCTGGCTGAGTAAGGGGCGGGGAGAGGAATCCTCTCCCCAGCTCCCGACCCGCGGCCGTGCTGCGGCTTCCCTGGGTTCACCCCAGAGCAGCTGGGACCAGCTCTGCTGGATGGAAGGGGGGAGAGGAGGGAGAAATCTAGAGGAAATGGAAAGCTGAGTGCTGGGAACAAGTTGAGATCCATAAGAAATTAAAGNACTAGGAACAAGTTGAGATCCTTAAGAAATTAAAGCTGAATACTGGGAACAACTTGAGATCCATAGGAAATATAAAGCTGAATACTGGGAAGAATTGAGATCCATAGGAAATGGGAAGCTGAATATTGGGAGCAAGTTGGCAGCCCATTCCAGGTTCTAGTGACCCTTTCCCTAAGGAATTGCTTCCCAATATCCAACCTAAACCTCCCCTGGTGCAGCTCCAGGCCACGGCCTCTCATCCTGTCACTGGTTGCAATCCAGAGGAAATGTAAAGCTTCATCCAAGGTGAAATCCATAGGAAACTGGATCCTGGGCACAGCTGAAGTGCAGAGGTTGGTTTGCAACCACCACTGCACTGGTGTTGACTGAACTGTCACCCTCAGAGCAGTTTCATTTTCTCTCAGGACCTGTAGGATGGGAGGGATCTATGGACTCAAGCAGGGAGTGGCAGGAAGGAGATGGAAATCAGGTTTCCTTTCTCCTCCACAAAATACTCTGGGCTAAACCTAAAGGTTGTGAAGTATTTCAATGTTTACCTCTCCCTTGGGTAAGGAAAAACAAACAGCTGCAGGATCTCTCCCAAATATCCCATCCCTGTGTCTGAGATTCCCATGGGAAGAAAATCAGAGCCATCAGAGGGTTGTCAGTTCAGCCAGCAACTGCCAGTGCTGCCAACAGCTCCAACGTGCTCATGAAGACACCAGAATCCAAAATAGCCAAGTTTTAGGGAGTGCTTTGCACCCACAAAACAAAGGAAAGCCTGGCAAAAAAAAATATGGTTACACCATGATGCCTCACACTTCAAAGAACTCCCACAAGCCCAGCAGAGAAGAAAAAAAATCCACCTATACTTTCAAAATTCCAGAGAATAGTAACAGAAATCTTTGTTCCTGGTTGGATTCCTCCAGTTCAACCTGATCCAAGGGGTAAGAAACCCCAAAAAGCTTGTTCAGAAATGAGATTACCTTCTAGTTCACAGCCTCAGCTCCATCCCAGTGATGCCAGAGGGGTCCCACAGAACAGAGCAGCTGACCTGAGGAAATTCCTAAGCCAGGGGTCACTTCCACAATACACAGGAGGGTTCCTGTGGATTCTTTAAGTAGCCATAAGCCACAGACAGCTCCATGCAGAAGTAAATCTATACAATAAATCCCTGGGAAACACTGACATGCTACACACAGACAAATCCTTCTCTTCCCCCTAAAGGGAACTCAGTGATTAAATGACAAAAAAACAGTGTCAGGAGGGAAGCAGCAGCTCAAATCTCTGCTTTGGAGGGGAAAAAAAAAATCATTTTATTTTTCTTTTCTTCCCCTAAGAATGCCCCTGCAATACCAACTCCCTGACTGCCCAGGTATGAGCAAGAAAATCTAATAGCAGACAATGCCTGAGCAGGATGGAAGAAATTTAATGCAAGAGAACAAAGGCAAGTGTAAAGTCTGGCAGCTGGGCAGGAATAACCCCAAGAACAGCACAGGCTGGGGACTGAGCAGTTGGAGAGCAGAGCAGGGGAAAGGGAGCTGGGGGTGCTGGTGGCAGCAGGGTGCCCATGAGCCAGCACTGGTGCCCAGAAAGGCCAGTGGCACCCTGGGGGGGATCAGAAGGGGGGTGGTCAGTAGGTCAGAGAGGGTCTCCTGCCCCTCTGCTCTGGTGAGGCTACATCTGGAATACTGTGTCCATTTCCATGTTCCCCTCAGCTCCTGAAGTGCTGGAGGGAGTGCAGTGCAGAGCCACAGAGCTGCTGGAGGGAGGGGAGCATCTCCCTGCTGAGGAGATGAAGGGCTGGGTGCTGCTGGAGGGACTGGGCTGAGGCTCTGGGTACCTACCAGCTGGTGGATGCTGTCGATGGCCCGGTTGTACTTGTCACACAGCCTCTGCATGCTCTCAAAGCTGCAAGGGAGACACAAGCAGGCAGGCTCAGCTGGGGACAGACAGCTCTGAGAGGCACCTTAGAAGGTGCAACCTCCTGCCTGTCTTAGAATCACAGAGTTCAGGGAATGGTCAGGGTTGGAAGAGACCTCAAAGCTGATCCAGTTCCATGGCAGGGACACCTCCCACTAGAGCAGGGTGCTCAGGGCCCCATCCAGCCTGGCCTGAGAAGCTGCCAAGGATGGGGCTGCCCCCACCTCCCTGGGTCTCAACACCCTCCTGGGGAAGAAATTCTGCCTCATGTCTAAATAAATGCCTAATGTTTTGTCACTACGTGCTGTTAGGATGATCAAGTGAGTTTCTTGCAGGACACAAACAGCTTTAGGGCTCTGGATGCAGTTTCCTTCCAAACAATTCCCCAGTAGACCAGGAGTACATGACAAATAATCCCAGTTTCTTTAATTAACAGGCTGAAATGTGACTTGGAGTTTTGTCTTCTCATAATCCATTCCTTCTTTTCCAGATTCTCAGCTGCACAGAGCTCTAATGATGATCCTGAAGGTCTCTTCCAGCCAAATCATTCTGTGATTCTATGATTCTAAGACACCTGTAAATTATCCTCTGGTGCCCCAGCATCTGTCCATGGCAATCAGTAGGTCTGGAAAACTCTGGGACTGAAAATGCCAAGAGAGCTGGGACAGAGTCAAAGAGCCACCCATCAGAGCAGCACTGGCTGCTTTGGGGGAGGTTGGGATTACAGGCAGCTCGGGCAGATGTCATCATGACAGAAGCTGAGAGGATTAAATAAATTCATCTCAGGCCAGGGAAGAAAAGATATTACTGGGAACATCATCTGTTACATAACCAGACTCACAAAGCAGCAGCACAAACCCCACAGTCCATGGAGTTACAGGAGTGAGAGAATTAAATCAGTGGCACTAGGGGACATCACAAGTGGTTTTTTCAGTCTCTTGTGATCCTGTGTGGGCCAAGGAAACCTCTCCAAGGCATCCAACTGAACCAATTCAGTCTCCCCAAGAAAGCAGGTAAGGAGGGGTTTGGAAACTGCAGCTTGAGGGTCTTCTGGTCTCAGTACCCCAAGTCAGAACCTCAGCAGGTCAGAATCTGCCTCTCCCAGGCTGAATGCCACACTGTGTACATCCAGTCTCAGGGGAACAGCTAATTCACATGGAACTGCAAGCAAAAAAAGTCTCAAAATGACTTCTAAGTGCCCCAAAGAGCTGTGTGAACATTTAGCTCCCCCACCCAGAGGAGGGCTGGAGAAGAACTGCTGCAGTGAGCTCAGCCAGGCAGCTCTGCAGTGCCAGGCTCTCCCTTGGCACCCTTTGTTACTCCAGCAGCAGAGCCCTCAGTGCCACTCAGAGCCAAGGGCACAGATACCAGTGAAGGATTCCAATGTACACCAGAGCCTGACTTTCTGCTGTGTGGAGCTTCCAGTGATGTCCTTAATCCAGCAGGCTCTGCCAAGATTGCTGCTACACACTTCCTACCAAAATAACTCTGCATCTGAAGCCAGTTCTAAAAGAAAAACTTCAGTTCCTAGTGTCTAAGAATAACCAGTTAAGAAGTGATTCACTATCAACTCTGCTGGCCTGGCCTGCTGGGAACTCAAAGATTCCTCTCACCTTTTTGTATCATAGTCAATTAAAACGTAGTTTTCCATGGCAAGCTTGAGATCTGGGATTTCTTCACAGACCCACCTGGAAGAAGAGAAGAAATGCTGAATAAAACCATCTCCCAGGAAGCCTGTCTCTGTTCCAGAGTGCTGCTGCTCCCTGTGAAGCAGAGCTGGAAGATCCCACTGCTGTCAGGAGCAAGGCAGGCAGCAGGAAATGCTAATTGGGAAGCTGCAATAGTTTGTGTGTGGAGTGAATAAACAGTGAGGTGCCCACAGACATTGGCAGGAGTACAAAGCTCTTGGAATGGCAGGACTTCAAAAAGAGGTGATAAATTTCTTCAACGTGTCTAAAAAAGACTCCAAGCCATGGCTGCTGTTCATCTGCCATCAAATGGGATGCAGAAATGCAGCATTTTGGATGGATTTGGAGACTTTAACAAACAGCCCAACACAGTGGCACCAGTCACTGCATCCACTGCAGTGCTCCAGACTGCTCTCACACCCAACAGGACCCAGGATTCCAAGTTGTTTGGACAGAAGATCCCTTCCTGTGCTGAGCTAACAAGGCCCTGCCTGCTGTTGCCATTGGCAATGGGGAGTGTGCAGCCCCTTGCAGGGCACCTGGCAACAGCATCTCCCCAGGGGAGCTCTGCTCTAGGGATGCAGGAGGTTCATTCCTTTCAAAGGCAGCTGAAAAGCCACAGAAGCTTTGCAAACCATGAGCATCAGCATGGGGATGCACAATCACCACCCAAAATCCCCCAGAGCATGTCTGGGGCTGGACTCCAACAGCAGCTTTTGCTTCATGCACCCTGATGCCAACTCCACTGGAGATCCAACAGTTCTGTTCCCTCTGGCTCATTTCTCTTCATCCAATTAATTCACAGGCAGGTCAAACCAGAAGTTCTACACCTATGGCTCCCTCTCCTCCCCCCAGTATCTCCCATCTCCCTGAAAATGTCAGGACTCTCATCTCTACTGGGTTTTTTTTCCTCTTAAGCTATGGGAATGGGCAGCCAGGAGCTGCTGCCACTGGTTTCAAGGGCCTCCCACTTCTCTGTGCTCTTTACCCAGCACTTTCCTAACCCTGCTGTGGTCACAAGGCTGGCAATGGCAGCAGGAAAACCTCTGCACCCACTGCAATCCTGCTTCAAACTGCTGGGGAATGTTGCCTTGGCCCAACTGCCTCCTCACCCAGTTTGCCCAGCACAGAAAGCACCAGCACCACCCTTCACAAAGGGTCCTCTCAACAATCCCAGCAACAAAGCAGCTTTTGCTCAGCGTGCTGTGCTGACACACTCCTGTCCCACAGCAGGGGCTAAAGGGAAGGGGTTCTACAGCAAGTCACCTCCTAATCCTGCTGAACCAGCAGCAACCCATGTCACAAACACAGTCTGTGTTGGGAAACACTCAGCTCACAATCCCTAGTTGTCTTTTACCCTCCTCTTTTCCCCACCCTGCTCCACACTGAGACACCCCAGCAAGCAGGGGAGAGGGAGAGGCTGGGCCAGAGGATGAGCAAGACCAGATCTGAACCCATCCTGTCAGTCCTTGGCTTTCTAAAGCTGGGATGCAGAGCACCAAGAGCACCCCAGCTGAGGATCCCCAGCCTTCCAATCTGCTCAGAACAGGTTAAAACAAGGAGATCTGCATCACAGCATCAGTTCAGCTCAGGAAACAGTTCAGGGCTGCTGAATTGGAGTTGTGATTGCTGCCTCCTTTGTCCCTCAGCCCAAGGCAGCCATGCAGGGAGGTGCAGGCTCTGCAGACAGATGTTCTGCCCACATCTGCTCCCAGCACTCACCGAATTGTCTCGATGATTTCATGAGCAGCATCGTGGTGTTTGTCCTGAAAGAGAAAGAGCAGAGATGTTTTCAGGGAGCTGCCTGGCACAAGATCACAGGCATCCCAAGCTTTTTAAGAACACAGCTCCCAATCTCACTAGGAAAGGAGGCTTTGATTGCCACCCAGGCCATTACACCTTCCAAAGGAGTCAAAAATAAGGTTTAAGGAAATTTATTTCAAGTTTCTGTGAAGCAGCAGAGGATTTGTGTGAGGGAACTGACATCCTGCTCCTCTCTTTGCTGTCTCCTGAGCTCAGGATCCATGGGGCTGACCCCACTGCAAGCTGGTTTTCTCCACATCTGGTCCACACACAGCTCCACGAGGGCAGCAAGATTCTCACACACTCAGTGGCCTTCTAAAAAGATCAGCTGGGCAGTGTAGGGAAAAAAATCCACCCCCAGCCTCACAGCACACACCCAGAGCAAGGCCTGAACATGCAAATGTTTCCATGAACTGAGAGCTAAAGCACATGAAACTCTTCAACTCCAGGCACACACTTCACTCTGGGGCACAGATGGTTGTTGAGTTTGCCTTGGGAGTTTACTCAGAAGCAACAGAAGGGAGCTGATGATGCCACTCCACACTCCTGCTATAAAGCCCTTGGAGGTTCATCTAGATGCACCATGCCACCCAAATTTGGCTGGTTTAGGGATGTTAGAGGAGTTCCTGGGTATTTATTGTTGTAACCATCTTGTGAAGCCTTAGCTGGAGTCCATCTGCTCAACACTGAGGTTATATTTAGACACCTGCTTCTGGAAGTGGCTTTGACCTTTGAGTGAGGAGTCCAGTGCCCAAGGACCTTCCAGAGCCAGCAAAGGCATCCCTGCTCTCCTGCTGCACAAGTGGCATTTCTGTGGATTACCAGGGGGAAATTCTATAGCAAGGGGTAGGGAGAGAAGAGAAAGCAGAGGGGAGGGAGGGGAATGGGAGAAACACCATGGACAGGTGAGAGAAAAAGGCTGGGATGATTTCTATTTCTTCAGGACATGATCTAGGCCCAAGAAAAGCTTTTTCAGTATCACAGCTTTTCTGTTTGCATGAGGAAACACATCTCCCCTTGGATGGAAGTACCTGGGATCAGTCAGTCTGGTGGAAGTTCTCACTCCAAGACACTTGCACCCAGCCCTTTAGGTACCTGGATAAAAATCCAGAGGCTGGAAAGGCAGGAAAACATCCCCAGGGCTGTGACATCCAGGTGGGAAGGAACACTTCCTATTTTACTAGGAAAAGCTTTCCCTTTTCAGACTGCAGAAAGTTAACCCCACAGTGAGGAGTCACCCAAGAGTTAGAAATAAAAAGTTTAGCATTCCAGTTATAACATCCAAAGGGAGAAAGTCACCAGAGGAGCAGCCAGGACACCCAGGGTGGGGCAGAGCTTGAGCATCACCTTGCTCTGGGTTGACAGCAACATGTCACTGCTACACAAACACCCTGGACACCTCCAGCCAGCCCCAGAGAGCCCAAAGGCAGCAAGGAACAGCCCAGCTGAAGCTCAGCAACAGCAGGGAAGTGGTTCTGTTGATAAACCTGGGCCTAGGAAACAGAGAGGCCATGGAACTGAAAGCTGCTCCTGCCTCTGGGTGCACAGAGAAGGGAGAAAAAAGCATCACAGGAGGAGAACTTCTCTTTCTTGTCATTTCTTATCTGCAAAGCACAAAACTGAGCCAAGAGGCTCAGCTCATCCATAAACATCCCCTGTAAATCCTCAGGTTTCACTACACAGAGCATTATCCCAGGGAAACCCCCTGGGCTGACCCAGCTCCCCACAGCCAACTGTGCTCCTGTACACTGAGAAGCTGCTCCAGCCACATAAGCCCATTAGAGCAGAAAAGGGAATTCAGGATTATTCTGGAATAACCATCTTCTCAGGAAAAAAAAAAAAGCCATTTGTCATTGCTGGGTTCAGCAGGAGCCACAGAGGAAACCCCTTGGCCTAGAGGTCTTTGTGCAAACACCCTCAGAAATGAGCACCATTGCTCAACTCAGATTCCTCTGTCTTGGGTTAAAAAGGGAAAAAGAAACTTCCAAAATAGAAATAACCCTCATCACAGTGCACATCCTACAGTGACCAACTCTGGTGGTTTGACTGCCACAGGAACTGCAGACAGAAGAGGCCTTTCTGTGTTTAGTTTGTGTCATGATGCAGGAATAATGAAGTTGAAAACAGTTCCATATTTGCAGTTCCACTGCTGCTGAAGCAGCTCCCAGGTTCACCACAGGAGTCCCAGCTCCCCAAGATCTGCAAGTCTCATGGAAAAAATCAAGAGATGATCTCCTAAGATTCCTGCAAACAGAGCTGGGAGCAGCAGCTTCAGCCCAGACCCCCTGCACTGAGCCCAGCAGGTTGGGAGGGACTGTGGGCACCTCCCAGCAGCTCTCCTGCAACCCCACCCAGCCTGGCACACCTCCCACCCAGCCTGGCTCAACCTGGCCTGCAGCTTCTCAAATTCTCACAGGGTTTTTGGGGGTTTATTTGGGGGTATTTTGGCTGGTTGGTTTGCTCAGGTTTTGGTTTATTGAGTTTTTTTTGGCTTTTTTTTTTTTCAGGCTGCAGAGACCCACAGGAATAGCAGCAGCTACACCCCAGACTGGGCATGTTGGACCTCAGAGGGTGAAGAACCAGCCCTGTGCCATGGGCAGCCCCAAGATCACAGGGTGGCAGGGCTTGGGAGATGCCAGAGCAGGGGCACCCAGGGCAGCCCCCACAGGAACAGAGCCAGGGGGGGGTTGGGATCTCTCCACAGCCTCTCTGCCACCCTCCCAGGGAAGAAGCTCCTCCTCACATGGAGGTGGAAGCTCCAGAGCTCAGAATCCATCAGGAGAGGGGCTCCATTCCCCCTCTGGCTGCTCCCAAGCAGGCTCCTCCCCTGCACTACGTGCTCTTGGGCTCCTGCAATGTTCTTAGGGTGAGGTTGGAGAGGCCCCTGGAATCTTCTCAGCCACAGAAATGGAAGCTATTTCATGGGACAAGACCATATCTCTTTCATGTGGGCTAAGCACCAAGTATTTGAAGTAAAAAAGCTGCAGCCTACAGGAATGATTGAGAGTGTCCAAAGCTATTCATAACAGGGTTGTAAAAAAAAAAAAAAAAAAACCAAACCCAAAACACATATTAAAAGTGAGCTCTTGAAGTCAGTTCTCTCCAGCTGAACTTCATAATAGAAAAAGTTCTGATTTTCAACCTCAATGTTCCATTTCACATTGAAACGTGAGCTCCCAGAGAAAATTAAACAGGTTTTGCCAAGAGGTTTCATTGGGAAAAAATAATGGCAAGAAAGCAGAGGTTTGTTTTTTTTCAGAAGTCACTTCTAAAACCATCTGATTTTCCCTGGCAAGCAGCACAGCCCAGTTCCACCCAGCAGGACACAACAGCCTCACAGTTCCAAGCCTCCATCCACGTGTTACTACAACTCTACTCACAGGAGTTAGGAGGCAGAATCACACCCAGTGCTGTTCCTTTGTGCCCACTTGGGGTGTCACCCTCCAGTCTGATCTTTCCCTGCATCTCTTCTCCAAAAGTTCCCCATCCTGCTTTTTCCTCAGGCAGGACCTTTCCCTGCAGCTCTCTGATCACCAGGTAGGTGGTGGGAGGATGGGAAGAGAAATTAAGATGATGGTTGGTTGTGAGGCTTCAGTGCTGGAGTCAAGCAGCCCTGGTCTGTGTCCTGCAGATAAGAGAAGCTCCATCTGTGGTTTAGAGGCCAAATCATCATCATCATCATCCTATGAGCAGCACCAGACACATCCTAGAGGAACAGTTTTCAACCTTCTAGTCTTCTTCCTCAAACACAAAGAACATGTTTGAGTTGTGGAGCCCAACTTAAAGCAAGGAGCAGCAGCCCAGTGCCCTGCCAAACTGACAGCTTTTTATATTATTAAATATTGGAGGTATTCAATATATATTTATATATTATCTTGCTATTTCCTCTTTAGGAAATGATGTGTATCCTTGGAGATAAGCCCAAGTTGGGGCTCGGGGGTGAACACTCCATTTTCCTTCATTTCCCACGTGGGATTCCTGTGAGATCTGGTCAGTTTAACCCACTGAAGGCAGCAAAAAAAAAAACAAATCTCAAACCTGAGAGGAGAACAAAGGGTTTGAAAATCTGGATAAGGTGTTGGGAAGGCAAATAAAACCCACAGCTCATGTGCCTGCAACCAGTAGCTCTCAAAGCACCACACAGTGAATTTTAAAGCCATTTTATCTGCTCAGACAACATCTCTGTGCACAGCTCTCACTGTGCTGAGCAGAAGCAATTCCCACCTTGGGGTTCCATGTTTTCCTCCACCAGCCAAGGCACCAAAGCAGCTCCTCAGGAGGAAGATGCCTCAAGCTTTTCACTCTCCACTCCATGAATCCAAACAGTCCAGAGAAAACAAAACCTGCACCAAGCTAGTTACAAAGCAACTCAGCATCCCCCCATCACTGACCTGTTCCCAGCTCTGCCAGCAGGTCCCACTGCTCCCAGCTCCTAAACACTGACACCAGGCATTCTGATTTCCCCCTCCCCAGGCAGGGATCCATCCATCCCAAGGAGAGGCTGTTACAGCTGGAGACAAGATGGTTAGCAGAGATCAAAAAGATGGATTAGGGAAAGCCAATCCATCTTGGAGAAGGCTGGTGGGACAAGGGCCTCTTTAATGTCCCCTCCATCTGTGCAGGATCAGCATGTCTCCAGACACCAAGAAGTGCCCTGGGAGCTGCTGCAGCTGCCCCCCCAGGAGCCAGGAAAGCACCCAGGCTACCAAGGCTGCATTTGGAAACCCATCTCCCCCCCAGTAAGAGTCTGATGGAGGTTCAGGAGGCTGAATGGAAAATGTGGAGGCACCTTGGGCACCTTAACAGCTACAGAATGGCTGTTAAATGAAAATAATTGGGACCCAAGATCTCCAATGTACCAAAACTAGCAAGTTAAGAAAGGAAATAGGTGTTTGAAAAGATCCCAAGTGCTCCAGGTAGCCCTGACACAGCACCATGCAGGTGATCTGGACCTGGCAGGCAGAGCAGTGCTGGGGACTGAACTCAGTGCAGCTGCTGAAACCACCAGCAACCCCCTTCTGCCTTTCCACAGAGCTCCAGGGGCTGCCCCAGCCACTGCACAAAGGCAGGAGGGAAAGGATCCCAGGGCAGGGGGGAGGAGGGGGGGGGCTGGATAACCACACTGACTCCCTGCAGGAGCCTGAGGCAGCACAGCCAGGACAGCTGCAGCAGGATGGTGTGTGTGTGAAGCAGACAGAGCAGGCAGCAGCATGAAGGGATTCTGTTAAGCAAACACACGAGTTCAGCAGCAACAAAAATCAACCCTAAAGGTTTCTGTTGGCACACAAGTGCTTTGGTGGAACAGTCCCTGGCAGGGCCAGCAGCTCCTGTGCACACAGCAAAGGCAGGGGGGTGGGGTCTAGGCTCAAACCAACCCTTTTTGGTGGTTCTGTTTAGTTACCTTCCAACCAGAGCTGCTGAGTCCAGGGGACAAAGACACTGTCACAAGGGTGAGGGTGGCTCCAACAGCCCTGGCCACAGAGCTACTTGTACTTGCAGATGTGCTGCTTTCAAGCTTTTCCTGCACCACGACTGTGTTGCTAAAGAACCAACCCTCCTGTGCAACAGCAGATGTGGGGGAGCAGGGAAGGAAGAGCCACGTGCAATCAACTGCCAGCAACCAACCCCCAGTGAAACCTCAGCAAGGGCTTGTTGCTGGATTCCCAGGTGGCCACCAGCTCCTTCCTCCAGCCCAGGGGATCCCCACATCCTTGGTGGGTGCTGGGAGGAAGCTGATGGCCCAGTCCAAAGAGCTGATCCCCATCAAGGAAAAGTGGCAGGGAGCACTGGTGAGGGATGGCATCTTCAGCCTTGGGCAGCTCAGAAATGCTGCTGAACACACACTAACATTCAAAATTAGCCAGAAAACCTCTGAGTGAGCTCCTCAAGACTGAATGTTGAGAGGTACAGAAGGAAAATGGGAATAGGTGCACTTTTTACCTCCATCAGCACCAACCTGTGCTGTGGGGCAGTGACACCAGGGCAGGTTCTGTGTGAATGGATCTCCCCCTGCTTGGCCACCAACAGACATGGAAATAAAGAGGGAATCACCCCCAGATCCAGCTGAGTGGACAAATTAACACCAACTCATCACTCAACTGCCCTTCACACAAAGAAAGGAGCAGAAAGTTTCTCCACCCCAGAAGAACAAATGATGCCAATCATTTGTACTAAGAAACTAATTCCTGACTCTGTAGTGTTCTGGGTTTTTTTAGTTTTCTATTCTTCAGTAGCTCCTGAGATTTTATTTTTTTCATCTCAGACTCAAAGCTTTTTCAGTGTAGATTTTTAGGAAACTTTCATTCACTGATGAAATGAAACAACACACTCAGAACAGGAACTTTGTTGTTATTCATAGATCTGTTCAATCTAAGAAGCCATCATTTCCTGCTGTAAAATACACTCTTCCTATGCTCTAAAAATAGTCCCTACTCTAGCTGGTAGCTACAGCAGCATGTGGCTAAGATCACTGGATCTTCAGCTTTATTTCACTTTTATGTCACTTTTGTCTCATCTTTACTAATGACTCTGAAAGTAAACAGATGATGCTGACAATTCCTAACATGAACTTCTCTTCTCGTGTGGATCCCTTTGTTAGGAAGGAGAAAAATCAATTAAATAGAAGTATTTTCACTCTGTTGGGACACTTTATGATCCATCTGTGAGAAATCCACTGTAAGGGGGGGAAAAAAAAACAAATTGCTGGTCCTTGTCTTGATCACTACAGGAAAAAGCTTTAATCAGACAGCCAAAGGTTAACTGAAAGCAGGAAGGAAAAAAGTGAGGCAGCATGAAAGGGGAAAGAGAAGGAAGGAAGAGCACACAAGCAGACATATGGATGTCTGGGGAGAAGGGTGATTACATTACCCATCAATCCTGCATACCAAGAAGTGAGATATTTTGCCTGAATTCCCAGGAGAAGCACAATTCAGTCACATCTCTGAGCCCTGAAAGGATAATCATCTCCATATATATTAAGGCTGCCACGAAGGACAAGGGTTGGAGTTGCACTTGGTGCCAAGGATTTCCCCCAGCAGGCTCAAAGCTTTCAGCCCTGCTTCAGAATCTGACTGATGGGTGCATTTTGGGGAGGGAAAATCTGAGTTGCCTGAGCTGGAAGTTGGGCCAGGAGAGGAGCATCCACCCTCACCCATCTGCTGATTGAAAACCCAAGAAGAAATAAAGCAATGTTGAAGATGTTGGAGCTGTTGAACAGCTCCTCTTGTCTTCCAGCAGCTCCCTCTTAGGTGATGTGGTTAAAATGAAAACAAAAATCAGACTCCTGTGGCCTCAAAGAAGAAGGTTTGCTTTTCCCAGAGCAGAGTCTGTGAACTGAACTCATGACTTGTGTCAGGGCTTGGAACAAAAGCCCGACTGAAAACCCAACAAGCACCAATTGTCACCCAGGGGCAAGTTCCACCTCCCAGCAGAAAACTGCTGCTGTGCCCCCACCACTGGTGCTGCTGGGTGGGCATCCTCCTGAGGCCACCTCAGCTCCCTCTGGCACTGAGGGCAGCAGAACACAGGGTGCAGGGTGGGCATCCTCCTGGGGCCACATCAGCTCCCTCTGGCACTGCTGAGGGCAGAAGAACACAGGGTGCAGCTCTCCCAGCTCCCTCCTGCTTCTCTGCTGGGCACGAGAGAAACCCAAGTGCTTTGGAAACCACCAGAGTCCCTTCTTCCCCAGTCCCCCCTCCTCTCAGGGCTGGGGAGGGCAGGGAGGGGTGTTGAGTCATGGGAAGTCTGCTCAAAGTTTTCAAAGCTTGTCCTGAGAAGTTTCTCCAAGTCAATTACTCATCCCCACAACGTCAGAGAAAATCCCCCGACCTCTGGCACCCCCTTGCTGGGCCATTCCTCGGGGGGGGTGGGGGGGGTGAGGGTTTTGCCTGGCACAGGCAGCCTGGCACAGTCAGCCTGGCACAGTCAGCCTCCCCCCCTCACCACCCCCTGCTCTGCTGCCCTGCTG
>VYZU01075266.1:0-16059 GCA_013401355.1 Ceyx cyanopectus | reverse complement strand
AAAATCTCTAACCTTTGGCTTTGTGCTGTCACCATTGATACTCAGGCAAAGTGAAGCATTACTGATACATCTGAAAGTGTGTATTCTGGTAAAGGGTGTCTGCTGGTTATGACACTGTAGCAAGGCTTGCAGGAACTAGATTCACCTCTCCACTTTGCATGAACTCCTAAGATGACAAGTTTTAAAATTCCTTTTCGGACCACAGACTTAAGAGACTAAGGAAAAGAAAGCAATATACTTCTGACTTAAGTGATCTAATGGGAAGTACAGTGACTTCAGCAAAAATGTAGTAAGGGCTCTGGTGGTTTCCTTATTCAGCCTGTCTTCTACAACTTCCTATCAAGGTTGCTTATCTCTCAAGTAATAAGCTGTGCTTGTTACTTTGTGCTGCTCTGATAATACAAATTAGTCCAAAATAAAGCAGGTATGGCCAAAATTAAAAGGAGCCCTTTGGAGACTCTAATCCCAACTCAATTCTGTTATTCAAATCCTACTTTATTTACAAATAACTATGTGTGTCACAAATTCAACAACGAGATGCAAACGCCAGCTTGTTTGTTTGCAGCAAGGTGCAACCTGCAATGCCAACAAACTCAGTCGTCACTGAAGTGTCCTTTCTTAAAATACAACAGGGACCAAACTCCTCTTCCATTCATGACAACATAAATCCAAGAAGTGTTGTTTTGTGATCAGTTTGTATTACATTGCTCAGGGAGCAGGGCAGAGTCTGGAACAGTTCTGTTGTTTGAACTTCTGTCTGCAGCATCTGAGGAGGGGTATGGGTTCTGCTACTAGCTATTTAACCCAATTTCATTGTCATTTTAAGAGATCAGAGTGGTATCAGGAAGACAGAGTTGATTAATTAACTTGATCCTCCTCCCCTTTAATTTAAAATATTCCCTGACACACCCTGCGTCTTTGTTGTAATTAAAAATGTGTATTCCTCTGTTGGTTCTAACCTTTATTTCTTTTCATGTCAGCCCTGCAGGAGAGAGAAAGCAAATGAACATCTGTGAATGTTCATACTTGCTGCTGCTACAATTGATGCAAATTCTTCCCTTCTTACCACTCAACTAAGTGCCCAGCTGGCTCTCCTTCTCAGAGACTATTTCACAAGCTGTTTGGCACAGAGGTCATAACGTGCAAGTCTGAATTTATGCTGTCTCTGTCCTGAAGGAAATTAATGATTCTAAACTGAGAGAAGTCCTGCTTATCTCAAGGTGCTGTTCTGGCAGCACAAAAACACGCCCCAGGTGATATCTACTGCTTCAAATTGCCTCTAAAAGTTATAGGCATCTAAAAATAGCCAACTACCTAATCTCTATGATGCTAACAATCCCTATCAGAAAACAGTTTCTGAGCAATAGCTGTGCTCTAATGGTTTCCCCCTGCCTCCCACTTCTATCATGGCTGACATACGGGTCAGAAAGCTCTCCCCTTCCATCTTACCATTAATATATGTTCTGAAATTAATGCTTGACTTTCACACTTACTTACAAGTAATACTGGGTTACAACCTAGGTCACCAGAGATCTAACTGCCTTCATCCCTATTACCAAATTAGAAAGCAGTCAGTCTCCCAGATTCTTAAACATCATTTGTCCTCCATGTAAAATATGACTGTCCTAAAGTGGAGGACATGTATGCAGATGTACTGAAGAACTCTTAAAATGTTCAGGAACAAGGCATTGTTCTGTGCTGTAGTTCAATCTAGAGCTCCACAAAGGCAGCTGTTAAGCATGATAGAAATTCAAAATTATTGCAACTTCAAGTTGCTCTTCCCCGGAAAGGATCTGCTGTAGGATATGGGATTCTAGAAAGCAGAAGAATACGTTTGTGGCAGCCCAACATAAGGTATTCTACCATTTCAAACTCAGCTAGTGGTTTGACTGGAGCAACCTTCAATATGTATTGTCTCCCTAGAATTACTTGCCATGCAGCAAGCATCTCTTGTAAGTGCTGGGAATATCGTCTGTTGTGTTGCTCCTGAAACTTTAAGATGAAGTACTTGATTCTGCTGGTATTGCAGCTTCTCTTTGCTGCACTCTACCTCATTGCAAATCTATTCCAGTGTGATATACTTAGGGCCCTTTATGGCCCTACAATGTTAGCTGCAAATGAAAGCCATTTTTTTCTTCTCCTCCCCATCCCCAGCCGCTCTGATCCCAAGAGAGCCAGTCTTCATGCCGCTTGTCTGTAAGTTTCAACAAAAAATAATTCACTGTATGAACTATAATTCCTTGAAGCCTGGAATGAATCCTAAGGGCAAAGTCTATCACCAATAAATGACACATCAAGATACCTGTCCCAAAAGGATTAAAAACTATTCTGCAGTTTAAATCATACCTATGTATAGAAGTAACTTTTTAATTTCCTTTTTCTGCATAACTGATCTTTGCATTTTTATATTCATTGCTAAGGAAGCTTCCAGTGTTTCATTTGCAAAGGTGACATCCACTGCATATCAAATTGAGTGCTGGCTGCTTCTTAGAATACACATGATTATACTTGTATTCTGGGATTTTCTTACTCTTTTATTGGCTTCCTCTAATAGTATTATTTCCGTACCTGTCCTTGCATTTACTGTACCAACTAAAAATTGTTCCTGAATTATAGATGAATCACTTTCCACTATGAATCCATATGAAACAGTTGTGTAGAATTTATCAGAATACTGTAAATAAGTATTTTTATACAAAGTAGCCAAGTTGTCTTGATAATGAAGCTATTATAATTAGTCAATTAACATTTGTGAGACAGTTTAACCAAAAAAAATCCATTGTATTCAACCTACAACAACAACATGCAACACCTTTATAACACAAATTTAGTTTTTTAAATATAACTCTTTCTTAACATGCTTTCAATTAGGTTTATACAGCAGCTTCAGGTTTCTCCCTCTACCAAACACTAGAAAAATATGTTTAAAAAAAAAAGCTTAATATTTCTGGTAAAATAGGGGTCAGATTCAGTTTCTGCCAAATCTGCACTCAAATGGTGAGACTAAGACACTAGAAGAAACAACATCATCCATCACCAATGCAGATTAATGTTTTATATTACGCTTCCTTTGCTCTTCTGGGCATTGCGAAAAATGTGCATATTTCTCTGCTCTATAAAATTGCTGATAGACTAATTGAGCAAGTTTAATCTAAAACCAAAAGGCCACCTATCATAAATTTGAAAGCACCAGCCCTCTCTTACAGTATCTAATTTTTTTTTTTAAGAATAAAAATATACAGGCATAATTAATCACTAAAGAACAGATACCTCATAATCATTAAAACCATTAAAGAAAAAAAAAAGTAGTCAAAGTTGTCCCATATGTGGGCAATTTCTTTTCAGATCAGAAATTCAGATAACCTTATTTGAAAGGAAAAAACCTCCCAGAAATACAAAATGGGACCCCAGTCAGTACACCCCACTCCCTCAAAAGAAACCCACCCAACCAAACAACCTGCTTCACAACAATTAAACAGATAATCACCAAAAGCTTATACAAATGGAGACAAGTGAGTACAAAGATAATAGATGATAAAACCAGATAATACTTAATAGTATTGGGTGGACATTATTGCTTCTCAACAGAGTATCTTTACACAGCAATCCATCCTTTGCATGAATGGCCTCCCCAGAGTAAGCTAGACACTAAAAATAGGAACTAAGCACAAGCTGTTGATAGAACTATTTTCTTCACAATAGCTTCCTTAAAATGAAATTGTTCAATTTAAATGAAACAAGCAACAACAGCGCAACAGTCAAAAGTACTTCTAACAGAAGAATGTAACAATATTACCACCTTTGAATGAAAGGAATGTAAAACTCAGATGCTTTGAAGAGATAAATGGGGAGCCAAACCAGCCAGCTGTGGCAAGAGCCCTCCTGTAGATTTTTGTGCCTCAGTCTCATTTGGAAGAGTAAAGCGGGAGCAATGCACACTGGGAAACTATTCCCCTCAAAAAAACAACCCTAGTTTATCTGTTTCTTGGCAATCTAGTAAAGTCAGGGTATCCAGATCATGATTCCTGATTGGAAAGAAGACTCTAGTATAGCCACATCACTGATCACTGATTGTTTTAGTAATGCCAGTATTTCCCACAAAGCAGCTGCATGTCCATCACCTGGAAGACCAATGACACACTGAACAGACAGACCTTTTTTTTTTCAATTGATTTTGACAGGTTTGGCAAAATCAGCAACATCTAGCAGAATTTAATTTGTGTAACTTCCAACTTCATTCAGATAAAATCTGTAGCTTGTTATACTAAGCCTCAAACTTTTAAAGGGTTGTTTCCAATCTTTGCATTACTTCAGTAGTCATTTACACTTCAAAACTCAAAACCATTTTGGGAATACTAATCACTCTATTTCTGATGCTATTGGCCTTAATAAGACATTCCTTTTTCTATGTATCATAAATTCTGTATTACTGTTGTATAAACTCAGCCTTATCACAGGTTTCCACTGGTGGATAAACAAACAAAAGCAGTGATTCCTGCAAAGCTGTTGTACAATAACATGTGCTTCTCTGGACAGAAACAACTGCAGAACATAAAAAGCAGCTCATCTGGAACCACAACTGCACTAAGTAACCAGGTATCGCTCAACAAAATGCTGACACTTTCACACTGTGCAAAAAGAAATAGTACCCAAACTGCATTTTAGAACACACAAAAACACTGTTGATGAACAAAAATGCAATCTGAGGCTCCTTAGGTGTGTGTGCTTGTTAATGGTTTATCATCCCTTTAACCTATTTGAAATATGTGTGTCAGAAGAGCAAACAAAATGAAGGACAGTTTCTTCTACAATGAGATCATTTCTCATGGCACTTGAAGGAAATCTAAGCTTAGAAGATGCAACAGTCCTTATGTATAGTTTATGGTTTATCATCCAAATTCTATCAGTTATGTGTTTTTCCTTCGGGCTTAGGTACATTTTACTGCATATAAAGAATTAAAGGCGAAGGATTAGAGGAAAAAAAGCCCAATCTGTCTTTTAACTAACATTAACCTTAGAATATGTAGATTGATTCTTATTTTAAAATAATTTTTCACTTACTTGTAAGGTAGTCTATATTTGGTCAGCATGGCCACAAAACATGTTACCTGCTTCATCCTCAGTATACCCTATGTTAGTGCTCATCTGGGCTTGCTCTGCTAGGGTACTACTGACTGACAAAGCAGACAGTGTCTGGGCTGCAAGAGACCCCCTTTTTTTTTTTTTTTTGCCACTAGACAGGTTGAGAATGTAACCCTGAACACCACAGGAACCATAATTTCCATGGAAGAACAGCCATCTGTAAAAATAACAGCAATTTCAGCATTTGGGTCTCGATCTGCAAATGTTTTCCTTGCTGGTACCAGAGTAAGACTTGAACCTACATAAACTTCTACTCTGCTATACTCAGTAAGAAATGAAATGGTCTATGCAGAAGCAAAAACCTAATTTTCATGCTGTGACCTACAACATTCCTGAAACATGTGCAGCAACCCTAGGAAAAGGGAGACTGAGGTGTTTTTTTCAAGCTTTCCACAACATTTAATTACAGCTGGTAAATGCACAGGCTGCCCCAATTAACTTTTCATTAGTAAAACTACACACAGATTTGATTATGCAGGTCTCATGATTTAACTGTGAGTAAAGTAGATACCTGAACCATGGTGGGGTAAAGAAAACACATCTCAGCAGTGATCTTGACACATTTGATCCTGCAGACTGAACAGAAGACATGCGCCTTTAGAGTCCTCCTACGGTAATTGCAGTATTCGTTTGCATCTCTATTAAACTGAAGAAAAAAAAAAAGCCAAGAAGTGTCAAACTAGAGGAGATAGCCAATAAATCTTAAGGGAATCCAGTCTCCAGAAAATGTAAGGAACATTGTAAGGAAGCGTCTTCAGCTTGACTGGAAAAATACTTATGTTGCAATAGAAGTTACACTGTCTCCTTATAGAGAAGTGACAAAGAGGCTTTCTTAGGCACAAAATCTTTCGTCTGATTACAGCTCAAGCAGACCTGAGCTGAGTCAGGGCATATTAGATCATACTTCCACTAAAAGCTGAAACGATATTTTCAGATACTTGGTTGGTTTTTCCTTGGACATTACAGAAAATGAGTAGGGGAAGGGGCATTTTGTTTTAAAATGCCAAGTTGAAACTTCTACTTCCCAATTCCAAATGCTCACTGATACCTGCTTCAATTGTTATCCAACACATTTTTAAATGTGCAAGGAGAAAAACTGATTTTTCTATCAAGTCTCTATAGTAGTTTTTAAAAAGTAGCCATTGAACTCTTTCAAAAGGTCCCAGCAGCAATTCTCCCTAAGTTCCTGTCAACAGGGAAACCTGGCAACACCTGGGGGAACTGCTTTATGTTCTGATACAGGGTCTTGAGTGTGAGGTCAGACTGACACACAACAAGCCTCTGAGATGCAAATCTGCAATTTGTACATGGAAAATAGCACTTGTATAGATATGATTTGTATGTATAAGGGCAGATCTGCCATACACAGCTGAGCCTAAACATTTTGCTTTTAGTCTGAATGCTTTCCAGAAATAAGGATGAGTAATGCCTAAGATAAGATGCTGGTATTTCAACTAAATATTGATTACCTATCATAGTGTTATTTCCAACTAATGAGAACGCCAATTCCCTCGCAGGAAAGAGGATTTGGAAGCCTGTTTTCTGTCCAAATGATACATGATGCATGACGACAGAACAACACAGTTGTGGTATTAGCAATCACAGAAGGGCAAATGTCAAAGTTAAAAATGAGTGTGTTTGAGCTGGATTTTGAATATAGGAATATTAGAAAATCTAAAATCTACCCTAGTGTCCTACAAAATACCACTACCTCTCATACTTGCTTTCTGGCATTGAAAATATTATTTACTTCTCACTATCCTGCTTACATTAACCTCTTCCATTCTTGAGTATTCTCGAGGATATTGATTTTTACAAGTAAGATATATCAGCAATATTTATATCTTAGAACAGGTAATGCATTGTCCATGCATCATTCATTCAAGACACATATCCTCAATACATGTGCATTAAAAAATCCAAATCAATTAGTGCTCCCAGCAGCTACACTTCATAGCCAGGACACCTGCCATTACCCACCACTGTGCCTAAGCAGAACTGTGGACAAATATGAACATCATCCCATTCTAGCTCTCATACAGCTGGAAACCACCAGTATTGCAGTCAAGCTACAACCTTTTAATTACCTCAGACTGACCAAGACACACAGACCCTAATTTGAGGCTGACTTCCTAATGATTCACAGGATAAGCAGTTTTTCATCCAGATTAAACAAACAAACAAATAAATAAATAAATAAAAATAGCATTTATATCTTGAATAATTCTAATTCAAGTGTTGCTGATTATTGTGATGGAATGTAGTTATGGAACCTTTGTGGTTCCTTTTCAAAGAAGCTCAGTTACTGACAAGTCAGAGGGCACTTCAAGTCAGAAGCCAGGTAGATCAAGTATCCATCCATAGTTTCCACTCTGGGCTAGTTTTCAGTGTAGGAGATGAAACAGACCTTTGAGCTTGTATTTGACAATGTGAGGACAAGCCACTCTTGGTGAGCTGCCCCACATCTCCTAAGCATGTGGCCAAAAGTATTAACTCTCAGATCAACAAATAAAACAGAACAATCATGTACCCAGCTAAATCTTAGGTACACAAATTGCACACCAGCCTAAAAAGAATACCAGACCTGAATGATCAGGAGAGGTCTGTCTCTAGAGTACTTACAACACGACACATCCAATGCTGGTGCAATTCTAGCACAAGTTTAGGCAGCTAGAGAAGCTCATCAGACAGTTTTTCTGTAGCACTCCAGAAAAGGAGGCACATGTCTAGAAATGCTCCATGATGCCCACTCTGTAGTGCTTAGAGTCACAAATAAGAAATTAAACCACAATCTATTCATAGCAAAGGATAAATAAAAAATCAGTGTTTGCTGATACTGGGTCATTTCCAAAAGATGTGGTGCTGGTGGAAGTGCGGTCTTCATGAGATAAGAAAGTCTTCCATTTTGGTGTCCTCTCCTAGACTGAAAAAACACAGGAACAGGGCTAAATGACAGGACTTAGAAGAGTGAGCTAATGAATTCTCAGCTAGACACTGACAGAGACTGAGGAAATCCTCAAAGCCCCTAGATCTCCCCTTAGGAGGGAATACCTCTGAAGTATTTCAAATGAAGCATCTTAAAGGAGGATGTATTTTGCCTGTTCCAGAGTGTAATGTCCTGGACAGTCAATACCTCAGACACAGGCTGCACATGAATTTCCAGGAAAATGTACTAAATAAAGTTATTTTAATCACTGGAACTAGAAAAAAAAAAATACTCTTCCCTCCTCTCAACCAACCTAACAGTAACTCCTGGTTTTTGTCTAGGCGCCATATTCCTACATCACCCATGTTTCAGAACATTATCCTTCAGCTGAGATAGACAGAACCACACACAAACTTTGGTTTTCTTTTCCTCCACTAACCTGACAGTCAACCTAAAATCTCACACAGCCAAGCATGGGACCACTTCAAGAAAAATATCATGTTCACCTTTGCATAGATGACAGAATAATCACAACAGCTCATTGACTTCTACACTTCCAGTATGTAGCCACAGAGTGATTCTATCAATTTCATACTGTTTTGTGGTGCTCAAATTCAGACACATCACTGGAATGGTGTGCACTAACTGAAGGAACAAATTAATAGAAATACTAACAGTGCTTTGGACACTATGCACTTTTAATGGAAAACAATGATGTGCTGAACTCAGATAGAACGCTGGGCTTGTCTGTCACCACTAAATTAAAGGATGATTTGCAACCTGGTTTTATTCTAATACAAAAATTATATACATTTCAGAAATACTTGATGGCAGGACCTGGTACCTGGCCTTGTTGAACTTCATACCACTGACCTTGGCTCATTGATCAAGCATGGCCAGATCCCTCTGTAAAGACTTCCTACACTTCAGCAGATCAATACACTCAACCAATTTGGTGTCATCTGAAAAGATGCTGAGGGTGCTCTTCATCCCCTCATCCAGATCATTGATAAAGATATTAAACAGAACTACTCCCAATACTGAGACCTGGGGAACACCACTTTTGACCAGCCACCAACTTGATTTAATTCTATTCACCACCACTCTCTGGGCCTGGCCATCCAGCCAGAGTTTTACCCAGGGAAGCATACATAAATCCAAGCCCTGAGAAGCCAATTTCTCCAGAAGAATGCTGCGGCAAACAGTGTCAAAGGCTTTGCTGAAGTTAATATAGACAACATCTACCACCTTTCCCTCATCCACCAAGTGGGTCACCTTGTCACAGAAGGAGACCAGGTTAGGCAGGCAGGACCTGCCTTTCTTAAATCAATGCTGACTGGGCTTGATCACCTGGTTGCCCTGTATGTGCCATATGACAGCACTCATCCATATAGTCTTCCATACAAGATCTAGTTAATGATACAGGCAGGCAGGTCATTGTATGCTACACTCTGAATCTGAATCCTGAAGAGCTTTTATCATTCTAGACTCACTTCTGACTGTAAAATTAGGTGTGAACAGCCCAATACCCCACCCAAGCTGTTTTTTAGGCAATTTACCAAGGGTTTCATCAATGACCTGGATGAGGGGGTAGAGAGCACCCTCAGCAAGTTTGCTGATGACACCAAACTGGGAGGAGTGGCTGACACAGCAGCAGGCTGTGCTGCCATCCAGAGAGACCTGCACAGGCTGGAGAGCTGGGCAGGGAGAAATTTAATGAAATTTAACAAGAGCAAGTGTAAGGTGCTGCATCTGGGGCACAACAACTCCATGTATCAGTACAGGCTGGGGGCTGATGTACTAGAGAGCAGCTCTGGAGAAAGAGACCTGGGGGTCCTGGTGGACAGGGGGATGACCATGAGCCAACAATGTGCCCTCGTGGCCAAGAAGGCCAATGGCATCCTGGGATGCATTAAGAGAAGTGTGGCCAGTAGGTCAAGAGAGGTTCTCCTCCCCCTCTACTCTGCACTGGTGAGACCCCACCTCGAGTACTGTGTCCAGTTTTGGACACCCCAGTTCAGAAAAGATAGAGATTTGCTGGAGAGAGTCCAACGCAGGGCCACCAAGATGATTAGGGGAGTGGAGCATCTCCCTTCTGAGGAGAGGCTGAGAGAGCTGGGGCTCTTTAGCCTGGAGAAGAGGAGACTGAGGGGGGACCTCATCAATGTCTATCAATATGTTAAGGGTGAGTGTAGAGACTCTTCTCAATGTCATCCAATGACAGGACAAGAGGCAATGGGTGCAAGTTGGAGCACAGGAGGTTTAAGGTCAACTCAAGGAAGAACTATTTCTCAGTAAGGGTGACAGAGCTCTGGAACAGGCTGCCCAGGGAGGTTGTGGAGTCTCCATCTCTGGAGACACTTAAGACCCGCCTGGATCTGTTCCTGGGTGACTTGGTCTAGTGATCCTGCTCAGACAGGGGGGTTGGACTAGATGATCTTCTAGGTCCCTTCCAACCTCTAATACCCGTGAATCTGTGTAATTGCACAACAATCTTGCAATATCAAGTGCTGTCTCTATATTTCTGCTTGGCTAAATATTTTTCTGACCATATTACATAAAGGAACACCAATAATGAAGCCATCTGAACCGCCAGTGTAGGTCTAGTTACACGTGCATCTAACTACATCTACACATAGTAGCTGTATTACTTTATCTATTCCTGTTTTCTCAGTCAGTGCAATTCCAACAGGCATAAAAACTGCAGGAAAATGATAATGAATTTGAAGAAATTGCAGGTTTAGATGCTGAGAATTTGAAGAAAAGCCAGGAACCAAAGCCTTTAAAGAGACTGCAGCTCTGAAAGCACTGTAAATCTGAGACATCGACAGCACTTAAAATTGCACTGTTAAATCTCAAGTATCTTGATGGACATTTACATAAATGCTAGTTTGCTCTCAGGCTAATTGGCAGTCAATTAACAGGAGAAAAGGTTTTTGTCTGGCCAGACCCCAAGGCACAATATTGTCCTAATGTGTAATGAAAACAAAGTCATTCCAATGGGAAACAGTTTTACTACTTGAAATATTTCAACAGTCTATCTTGGCCCATCAGCTGAAAAGTTGTCAGTTTCCAGAGAATACCCAAGTACATTAATCAGCTGCATTTGGGGGTTTTCCTTACCACTGCAACATAAAAAAAAAAATTCAAAACTGAGAAAAACAAATCAACAAACAAACTTTTAAAATCCTATTAAATCTCTGAGATTTTTGTGCAAACTGGGATCACCATACTAACAGTCTAAGTTAAATCCATACAGGCATTTGTGTGTAACTGAATACAGAGAACAGAGCTAAGCACAACCATCTCATCCAAGTCTGATGCACTTTCAAAAGCAGTATTAGACAGATGTGTAAAGCAGGAGTCCATCCATACTCACCAGGTTTTAATCTCCTGGGCGTCAGTGTTGCAGAAGTGTCAGGGATACCATCTGACAGCTTGCCTCCCATCACACACCTCTCTCCAATTTAACAACACTGTGAAGTAATTCTGCTCACATTATTTTAATCAGATTACTACTTTACTTTATGTAGCGCTTCCTCTGCATATTTTTATGCTAAACTAAGGGTTTTTTTCTTTGTATGTTTGCATTACTATTTAATTTCTTTAATTTCTTTTTCTGTTGCTCTAATAAGTAATATCGTGATAATATTACATAATATAATATTTTTTTTTAACATCTCAAAACCACTGAATTATCTTCGAGACACTGAACAAATTTATTCTGCTCAGGCAGCAGGGGTTAAGAGACTTCTCATTGATAAGAGAGTTCTTTATATTAACCACTAAAGAATCATCTGCAGATGATTTCAGCAGAGCCCTGTTAGTGGCAATATTCTGAACACAAACCTTTCCAAAGACTAGGTAGCCAGATAGACTTGGAAGAGCTGATAAGCAGAGCTCTCTTAAAAGAAACCCTGCTAATAGCTGCTACATGACTGTGGCACCTCTACTTAAGAATAATTATGTGGGAAACCACGGCCTTTCTAACCTCTCACGAAAATCCAAGGTATTGAATGATTTTCAGTTCACTTAAAAATTTCTTACAGGGTTTTAAATGGGTAAGTGATTCAACATAGAACATAATTATGTTTTATAATAATGAATTCATTTTAGAATAATTTATAATTAATTATTTTATTTCTTTGAACTTAGATCTCGTCTTAATTTTAGAAGATCTAAGAATTCATACATAATTACAAGATTATGAAAAGGTGAAATAAAACCTTTCATAATCCTTTGAAAAAAGTTTTCACCATGTTTCACAGGTTAAAAACTAATTAAATCACCAGCACATTGTCTTGGCAAATAAAAAATGGACAGCTATGAACGGAGGAAGTAAAGACAGTCAACTGAAACCAGCTGCTCTTTAAGGGAAATTACTTCATTGGATAATTGTTTTGATTAGTACCATCAAATAGGTCCCTCTGAATCCTGGGCATATTTTAAAACATCCCTGAAAATGTATCTAAACACTGTATTTTTTAAGTTAAGTGAGTCATGACAGCACTGCAACTATGCATAACTGACAAGACATACAGATGTGCTCTGTCAGGAACTCGAGAGCACAGGGCTTTTGGGCATGCAAAGAGAATAAAAACACAAAATGTACACCTATCTTCACTTCATTATTGAGTTGTCTTTATACAGAAAACCTCAGATAACCTCTGCTAAGAAATTAGAAGGGAGTAATTTTCTATTTTCTGACAGAAACTTCTCTGCTTTTTAAAGCATTCTGGGAAATGACTGAGACATGACAGGAGACACCTTCATCTGAAACTATGCTACTTCCTAGGGATGTAAACATTAAGACAAGTCCACTGCTCTTCATACAGTTGGAAAAATGGTGTGACCTTTCCCTGATGTTGGATTTTTTAAGTTACTTCACTTTCTAGAGTTGTACACAAGTTGCATTTGTTTAATTCTGCACCCCAAAATGTCAAGACATTTTTACTAAGCAAAATTTCATCAAAACAACTTCAAAACCTGAGAGGTATTGGCTCATTTTAATTTAGCTTCTAAGCTAATACTGAGGACAGAAGCAAAACTTGCCTAAAAGGCATTAAACTTTGAAATGCCAGAGATTTAAAATTAATTTATTCTAGGTTCTCTAATTTAAACTGCAATATTGTACTTCTAAAATGCTAATCAAATTTTAAAGCAGTTTTTTTTAAACATTCTTTACCGTGCAAGTGGACCTACAGAGACTCAGCTAAGCTGGGCACCTTCACTACAGAAGAAATAACAAAGTTTTGGGTTATATTTACCTCTCTGTTTTCCTGGTGTTTCAGTCTAGGGAGAACCATGGAATTGCACTGTCCCTCTGCAGTCTGAGAGACAGGCTGAGAAGAATAAAAGTAATTGACCTGAAGTGAACTCCAAATCAAGATTTCATGTGGCGTTCACTGTTGCCATAACAGAGAAGTTTCTTACTAGCAGCCCTGGAAGTTACCCAGCACTTTAAGAAAACCCAAGCACACCTTTTAAGCACATACTCTGCATATCCTTGAGGCTTTTAAAGCAATCACCCTGTGTACAAAGTGCACTTGAAGTGCTGCTACTCAGGCTCTGTAATCCCTACACACCATTTGCAAATTTGCCACCCCATCCCCCGTGTCAAGACAATGGAAGATCAAACACTATTTTCTATGCATTTTACCATAACATATAAGGCACCATCTTAATAAATTTAAATTATTTTATTCTTCAGCCCATTAATTATAGAGTTAAGAAATAATTATAAAGAAATAGATACTGAAATAGAGTTAAGAAATAATTATAAAGAAATAGATACTGAGGTCATTGTCATTATTTTTTTTAATTACTATTTTTAAGCCACTTAATATATTTTTTTCTTTGGTTAATTCTCCCACTTCCATTTTATTACCTATAATAAATACCCAGATGCTATGTGCTACTCAGACTGTGCAAAGAAGTCACCAACCATGGTCTAACAAAGGCTTGATTCAATTCTATTGGCCCATAACCCATTATCCTATTTGTTTCATGATACTCACCTACAAGAGGCACAAGTGTTCAGTGCCTTCAGACACCCACCTCATATCTGTGACAGTTCTAAACTGCAAGAAAATATCAGAGCTCATCACTTACTGCAGCCTTAATATTAACCTTCTACCCTATTTTCTGTTGGGGAACTGGACTGCACAGAGGGACCAAGACAGAGCACCACAGGTTCACTTGTATTGAGGAGTAAGGTTAAGCCATTTTTATCGTAGATTACAAACGAATGGCACTGATCATACCAAATAGAGCAGCAGTCCTGTCTGAATAGAATAGAGCACCATCTAACATATTTGTGTTGTATACAAACATTTGTACCATATACAAAGCTCGAGAAGAGGACACTGAGGGGGGACCTCATCAATGTCTATAAATATGTTAAGGGTGAGTGTAGAGAGGATGGAGCCAGACTTTTCTCCATGTCATCCAATGACAGGACAAGAGGCAATGGGAGCAAGTTGGAGCACAAGAGGTTTAGGGTAGACACAAGGAAAAACTTTTTCTCAGTAAGGATGACNGCACATTGTCTTGGCAAATAAAAAATGGACAGCTATGAACGGAGGAAGTAAAGACAGTCAACTGAAACCAGCTGCTCTTTAAGGGAAATTACTTCATTGGATAATTGTTTTGATTAGTACCATCAAATAGGTCCCTCTGAATCCTGGGCATATTTTAAAACATCCCTGAAAATGTATCTAAACACTGTATTTTTTAAGTTAAGTGAGTCATGACAGCACTGCAACTATGCATAACTGACAAGACATACAGATGTGCTCTGTCAGGAACTCGAGAGCACAGGGCTTTTGGGCATGCAAAGAGAATAAAAACACAAAATGTACACCTATCTTCACTTCATTATTGAGTTGTCTTTATACAGAAAACCTCAGATAACCTCTGCTAAGAAATTAGAAGGGAGTAATTTTCTATTTTCTGACAGAAACTTCTCTGCTTTTTAAAGCATTCTGGGAAATGACTGAGACATGACAGGAGACACCTTCATCTGAAACTATGCTACTTCCTAGGGATGTAAACATTAAGACAAGTCCACTGCTCTTCATACAGTTGGAAAAATGGTGTGACCTTTCCCTGATGTTGGATTTTTTAAGTTACTTCACTTTCTAGAGTTGTACACAAGTTGCATTTGTTTAATTCTGCACCCCAAAATGTCAAGACATTTTTACTAAGCAAAATTTCATCAAAACAACTTCAAAACCTGAGAGGTATTGGCTCATTTTAATTTAGCTTCTAAGCTAATACTGAGGACAGAAGCAAAACTTGCCTAAAAGGCATTAAACTTTGAAATGCCAGAGATTTAAAATTAATTTATTCTAGGTTCTCTAATTTAAACTGCAATATTGTACTTCTAAAATGCTAATCAAATTTTAAAGCAGTTTTTTTTAAACATTCTTTACCGTGCAAGTGGACCTACAGAGACTCAGCTAAGCTGGGCACCTTCACTACAGAAGAAATAACAAAGTTTTGGGTTATATTTACCTCTCTGTTTTCCTGGTGTTTCAGTCTAGGGAGAACCATGGAATTGCACTGTCCCTCTGCAGTCTGAGAGACAGGCTGAGAAGAATAAAAGTAATTGACCTGAAGTGAACTCCAAATCAAGATTTCATGTGGCGTTCACTGTTGCCATAACAGAGAAGTTTCTTACTAGCAGCCCTGGAAGTTACCCAGCACTTTAAGAAAACCCAAGCACACCTTTTAAGCACATACTCTGCATATCCTTGAGGCTTTTAAAGCAATCACCCTGTGTACAAAGTGCACTTGAAGTGCTGCTACTCAGGCTCTGTAATCCCTACACACCATTTGCAAATTTGCCACCCCATCCCCCGTGTCAAGACAATGGAAGATCAAACACTATTTTCTATGCATTTTACCATAACATATAAGGCACCATCTTAATAAATTTAAATTATTTTATTCTTCAGCCCATTAATTATAGAGTTAAGAAATAATTATAA
>VYZU01075265.1:4121-16663 GCA_013401355.1 Ceyx cyanopectus | reverse complement strand
ATATATATATATATTTTAAATATCCTTTCCCCCGGTTCCCCATGATCTCATCCAGAATTAACCGACATTGTGTTCCCTAGCCTTTTAACAACTGCTGGAGTGGCTTTACCAAATGATTGCTAAGAAAGACTTTCAAGCTTCCCAAACATAATCACGTATTAAAAGAATAAAGGAAATTACACGCTGGGCTGAAGTGACTTCACAGGCTTATTTCTTTCTACCAATTAATGGCTTTGAATGAAGCTGTAATTGAGCAGTGACTAATACTGATGGCAGAGATTGTCTTCTCTCTCTTCCTTAGATCTTGTGCATCACTTTTATAACAATGCTGAATAACAAAAATAATAACAATACTACCATAGCGTGGTTTCTCCCAGGATTTCAGTTTGTTTATTCAAATTACTGTGCCAATCCATAAGGGCTCTTGGGAAGCCAGCGTGGTTAAGGAGATACAGGATTCAGGCTGAGAGAGCTGGGGTTGTTCAACCTGGAGAAGAGAAGGCTCCGGAGAGACCTTCTGGGGGCCTTTCAGCATCTGAAGGGGCTCCAGGAAAGCTGGGGAGGGAATTTTTACAAGGGCTTGTAGTGATATAAAGAGGAGTAATGGCTTGAAACTGGAACACTGGAATGGGAAATTAAGAAGTTATTTACTCTGAGCATGGTGAGGCCCTGGCACAGGCTGCCCAGGGAAGCTGGGGATGCTCCATCACTGGATGTGTTCAGGGGCAGGTTGGATGGGGCTCTGAGCACCCTGCTCTAGTGGGAGATTTCCCTGCCATGGCAGGGGGGTAGGAGCAAGATGATCTTTAAGGTCCTTTCCAATGCAAACCATTTTGTGGTTCTATGGTACAAAACAGGGTTAAGAAACACAGAGGAGAGGCAGCTGAGGCAATGGGACACTTGCTGCTGCCAGAGTGGGCAGCTGCCCCACCCTCCCTGCTTGCTGTGCCAAGGTACAGACCCTGCAGCACCCCAGCCGTGCCCCTCCAGCACCCTAGCCATGCCCCTCCAGCGTTTCCCCCCTGCATCAGGGAAGGGGAGCAGAGTGAGCAAAGCTGGGGTGAGGATGTTCACCCTCCTCAGCCCACTCTTGGCTACAGATCCTGCCCAAGCTGCAGGCTCTGCCCTGGCTATGGGTTTTCCTTCCAGCGATGCCCACACTGTGTTTGTTTGTTCCAGCCACAGTTTGTTGTTAAATGTCAAACCCAGGCCAAAAGGGTCCTAGTGCCCTGGTGCTCCCTGCATTACTGGTCCCATCTGATGAATGTGGAGATCAAAATACAGGGATTGAGGGGCTGGCTTGAAACCAGAGCTCCCAGCATCCCTCCTGCTGCACCAACCACTGCCCTGTCCCTTTCTCCTGCCGCAGGGCTGCTGAGCTGGGACATGCAAGACCTCCAGCTGGAGAGCAACCCAGAGGTGATCTTTGGCCAAATCACCTTCCTGGTCCAGGTTCTTCTGGGGTTAGTGGGTGCCAGTGTCAGGGGCTCTCAGGGAGCCTGCAGTGCCTGGGCACAGGCCACCAACATCCCCACCGTGTCACCCTCCATCACACAGGTGGGCAGGGGAGAGGAACGAGACCTTTGGAGACCTCTCCCAGCAAGGCAAAGGGGGTTCTGAGCTCCTGCAGCTGGAGGTGTTGTTGAGAAATACGTGCTGTACTTAGCCAAGTGCTGTTCAATTTACCAATAACGCTCTATTTATTTTTCCCAATTGCATGTAGTCACTAAGTCATAATTCTGCAGCCGATTGGCTGCCTGCGATGGTTTCTCAGGAAACTGGCAATTAAGGAGCAGGAAAAACGTCTGTGAGTCACAGATACTTATAAACTGAGCAGAGGAGATTGATTGGGCTGCAGCAGCGACCGCCCGGGCGGGCACCCCTGGCACCCCCACCCTGGCTCCAAGGGATGGCCGCCCCACCGGTGCCATTTTGGGGTGAATCGCCCACACTTTGGTCCATTCCCAGAGCCCTTTTGCCTGGGTATGTTCTGCCTTCCCAGCTGCAGGCAGGGAAGCAGATGGTGCCTGATGTTCTGCAGATTTGAGGAAGGAAAGAAAAGGACGGTTAGGGTCCCTTGGCTGTTGTGCTGTGTCTGGTTCTCTTTGCCCCAGGCTCTTCCCGCTGGCTTGCTCAGCCATGTGGGGAGCAGCAGGGCTGGAAGGAGCTTGGCTGGGCTGTGCGTGGGTAGATCTGGTGCAGGAATGTTTTGGAGGGGAGGTGTCCTGAGGAAACCTCACCCCTGAGCCCCTGGCTCCTCAGTTTAGCCTCACTTAGATCTGTGCTTTATTCTGGGGGGTGGTTTGAGCCTGCTCTGTGCTACCTGCAGCTTTCCCATCCCCACCTCTGACAGTGAGAGTCCCCAGGTGGGAGTCAGGCGCCCTCCTTGCCCCAGCACCCGTGGCACAGGGCTGGGAGGGGATCCCTCCTCCATCCCATGGGAGGTCTGTCCTGACCCTTTCTGTACATCCCACACTGCTCCAGCCACGCTGTCCCCTTCTATTGAACATGTACCCGTGGGAAAACCTCTTCTGTCCCGAATTAANGGGAGTCAGGCGCCCTCCTTGCCCCAGCACCCGTGGCACAGGGCTGGGAGGGGATCCCTCCTCCATCCCATGGGAGGTCTGTCCTGACCCTTTCTGTACATCCCACACTGCTCCAGCCACGCTGTCCCCTTCTATTGAACATGTACCCGTGGGAAAACCTCTTCTGTCCCGAATTAATTCATCTGATGTCACAGGGGGAGTTGGTGATAGAACCAGAAATAGACTCCCATGTCCGTGGTGTGTGTCTCTGTGCGGTGCTGGAGTCATCTTTGCTCCTCCTCCTTGTCTCCTGTCCCCTAGAGAGACAGAAATTTTCAGAAATTTCAGAAATTTTCTCCTTTTCCTCCTTAGCCTGCCCTTCAGTGCAGCTCAGAGAATTCCTGTTAGCTGTGCCACTCTCTGACGTACAGTACTCTGAAATGTAAAAACCTCGTTTCATATTAAAGCTAATCTAGAATGTAAATGTAATAAATTGGACCATGCTCAAGGAAATCAGAGTGAAATATCAGCTTGTTAAGTTTCATATCACCAGCCCTCTGATAGGTATAATACGGCAATTTCTGGTGAATAAATTATCAGGAAGTTTTATACGCTGTGTCTAATCACAATTTCTATCAGATAGAAATTACCACCTACCTCTCGAAGGATGGATTTTTTTCCTTATTATTCTTCTATACAACTGTGAAATTAATTATGCCATTTGGGGTGGGAGTTTATGAAAATGACACAGAGGGTAGCTCCTGGGGAATTATCCTACTAATGTTACTCCAGCCGTCTAAATAAACACAAGAGATTCATTTTAGAGGGAGGTGTAGTCATCAAATGCTTTGATTCTGCCTATCAACTCCTTCCCACTTCAAAGCCTCATCTTCATTATTTAGCACCAGCTCTCATCTTTATCATTTTTTTTTAAATGCCCTCTTCTGCTCAGCACTTTTGAGACATTTTCCTAAGTGGGTTGTTTTTTCCACTGGCCCTTATTGAGCTCCATCATTATTCTGCATCTTAACAGCACTCTAATCTTCTTCCTAATTACATGTAATGAGTATTTTGGAGTTGACAGAAGTACATCAAGACCCAATAATAAAGAAAATGACTAAATCTAGTCTTCCAATTATATTCTATTAGCTCAGATGGTTGGCATCTCGTAGATATAAAAATAGGCCTTATTAAAATCCTCCAATCTTCCCTTGGTATTTCTTCCCCTACCCCACATCATGTTTCCAGGCATATCAACTTCTCTGCTCCAGCCACAGGTTTGCAGTTAGAGCAGAGTGGTAGCTTGAGGTCATGTCTGTGATGGAGGAGAGCCCAGAACACAACTGGTTTCACTGGGACAGACTTTATCCCTGAGCTGTGAAGTTCTGGATCAATTAATGTGCCCATAATGCGAAGGTGCTGATAATGGTGCTGCTCAGTGTGGGCAGCATTTCTTAGGATAAGCATTTTTTTCCCTATTTCTTGTTGAAAAGGAGCACGATGTGTTAGTTCTCTCACTGAGAAGTGAAGGGTTTGCTCTTATTTTGTTAGCATGTTATCAAACACTGCACTGGTTATGTGGCCTCTTCCCAGAAGTGCTGGTTATAGGGTAGACAGAGGGATGGTCTGCTCACACACAGCTCCTTCCACCCCCTGCAGTCACTCCAGGCTGGGCACCCAGCGATGCAGCTCTGGGTCAGGACAGTGTGAGCTGCAGCATCTGCCACTCAGGGTGTTAGTAATTCCATATAAAAAAGGAATTTTGGACTGATGTTGACCCAAGCCACAGCATTTGCACCAGGCCCTTGGGTTGAAGCTCCTCTGACTCGGGAATCTCAATGCAAAAAGGGTTTATAAGGTTCAGGTCACCTCCAGGGTTACATTACCCTCACCTTCTGCCCATTCTTTGCTTCTCTTCTTCATTTGCAGCCCTGTGGTTGAAATGTTGAAAAAGTACCTCCCAGCAGAAAGGAAACAGCTCCCGAATAAGATTTAAATATTTGATCACCTCCATAAGTCACCATCTTGATGTCTTTGAGAGAGTCTCAGAGGCTCATCTCCCTCCAGCCAGGAGAAAAGCAGCTGATCATCGTGCTGCTTTCAGCAATCCCCACCTCAGACTGGCCTCAGTAACTGCTTGGCATCGACTCAATAATTCAGAATTAACCCTTAGCCACAAACCAAGATGATGCTTTATCCTGGGGTGTTAAAACACAGGATCAGCTTAAGAGGTCTGACCCAGCCCCCTTCAGCCCCTCCACTCATCCCAGGGTTAGCAGATGAGCCAGGTCCACGATTCCCAGCTGCTGGCTCCCCCATCCCCACGGAGAGCCATACCCTCTGCATCCTTCCACTCAGGAGCATCTCCTGACAGCGAGACTCATCCCAGCAACCTTCTGTCTGGGAAGTCATTTCCCACGTGAAACTGGAGAGAGAACATGTCCGATTAGAGGTGCTCCCCCGGGAAGTGCCATTTGGAAGCAGAAGTGTGCTCAGACTGAGGGATTGCACATTAGCTGCTTGAGTGGTGGAAATAAAACCTGTTAACAGTTCTGCTGTTCCTCACAGGAAAATGGCCCCGCTGCGATTTAACCCAGCTGATCTTTCCTAAAGGCAATTACAGGATGCAAATATTTATAAATCACCCATTTACTTCATACCCCTTGATATGTTAAACGCAATCTCTGTGTTTCCAATAAAGATCCAACAAATGCTGCCCATTAGCTGCCTCTCCCTGGCTGAGGGCCTGGTGAAAGGCTCTTTGTCCCAGCTTGGACCTGGCTCAGATGCCTCTGAGACACACGGTGGTGTCCTGATGTGTTTCTCACACCAGGCTGTCTGGGATGAGGGATGCTCTGCCCCTCAGCCCCTTTTTGCTGCACTTTCAATCTTCTCATGCTGACTGTTGTGTGGCTCTCCTAGACAAGGTGGTTTTTCCTCTGCCTCCTCCACAAGCCAGAAGAAACATTCACATTTCTGATATCTCACCAGTTAGTGAGGACCCACGTGACTATTGCCCTCCCTGGCAAAAAAAAAATCATCTCATGGTCTGTTGCAGTGCTGAGCACTCTCCCTTCTCCTGCCCCAATCCAGAGCCTCGCCAGCTCCAAACGCCCCGGGGAAGGCAGCCAGGCTGCAAAGCCAAGGGCTGGGGCACGTCCATGCTGAGGATTGCCATAGGCTGGGAGCTGGACACTTCAGAGACAGTGTGATTTATACACCCTGTCTGAAATAATGGCTCCAGCAGAAGAAAAGCACCCATTGAAATTGCTGCTGTCACTTCTGCTTCCTGTTTATGAGGCTGGATTCGGTTACACAGATGTCAGCATCTGCACTGGCTTCAGGTAGGGGAAGAAAATAAGAGAACATGAGCTCTCAAATCACATTTTGGTGCCAATATCTTCCTTAGCAATAAGGGAAAGGAGAAAAACAATTTTGGAAAAAACTGCAATATATAAAGCAGAGTTGCTTCTGAGCAGAACAATTATTGTTGCTATAAAGGAACCTGTGATGCATCATCTGCTCCTTAACAACTCCTGCGAGAGAAGGAGGGTTATCGAGGGACTTGAGGGGAGCAAATCTCTAACCCCAATCTTTAATAAAGTAGCTGGAAAGATATCAGGAAATTATACACTTGTAAGGTTGATCTCAATGGTAAATACGAGCCTACAGAAATTAATAAAGGATGAGGTCACCCAACAGCTGGAGGAGTTTCTGTTGGTTTTATGAAAAATAGTCCAGATGGCTTCTCTAGTTTACTTTTTAAAGGCATAAAGCCTTACCTGATGAACCTGTGAGAATGTTCTCAGCAGCTGGGAGTGGAAAGGAGGTGAGGTGAGCGATGACAGTACACAGATTAAATTATAACCTAATATTCTTACAGCCAGGCAGTGGGGGGATGAAGGGTGTGGTCACGGAAGGTGTGACTTCTGTGGTGGATCACGATGTGCCCCTGACCCCTACCAGGGACATTTAACCAGCCCAGGGACAACTTAGCCCAGTTGATGGTAATTATGAGAAACAAAACTTCTGCTGTACTTCTGGGGGGGGAAAACCCTCATTCCTCTTCCCTGCCCAGCCCCGCTCCCTGCAGCAATCACCCCGAGCTGGAGGCTGCAGAGGGTCTGATGGTTGCAGGCACAGCAGCGAGGAGCCCCCAGCCCATCTGCAGGGCTTGCTGGTGTGCTGGGAAGATCATTTCCCCCCGCAGACCCTTCGGAGGTTCACACAAGGCCAGGGAACAGGAGAGTAATTGCATATACATTCGTGAAGAATTCCTGGCCGGCTGTCAGCGAGCTACAGCAAAACTGCCTATTGTCCTGGGAGGGCTCCACAGACCGTCCTGCATAGCTGAGCCCTTACCCAACACGAGCTGGCCTTTGAGCACAGAGCCAACTGGTATATGCTGGCCTGCATAAGGGTTGGATCTGGGACTGAGCAGTCGTCCCAAGTTACAGGCAGCATGGAGCGGCTCCAGGAGGTGCAAACTGCAGGAAAAACGCTCTCGAGCTGAGCTGAGCTCAATGCTAAGGGCAGGTCTTAGGAGAAACCAGCCCTGGTGTCTTTGCAGGATCATGGTCAGCCCTGAGTCAGCACTTGGAACGCATTCCAGGTGCCAGAGGGCTGGGCTGGTGTTTGGGATCAGCAACAGATGCCTTGGGAGGGGTGGGAGGCACTGGTGGGATGGGCATGCAGGGCTGGGCTGAGCCAGGCTCAGCTGGGCTGGGCTTCTGGGAAGCTCTGGTTGACCCAATACTTGTAAAGACCCCACAGTAAATTAGGACCAATGCTCCTGCCTCTCAGTTATGAGACCCATCACTTACCCCAGTACAGAAACCTTTCAAGTCACTGGTGATTTCCAAAGAGATAGAAACTGCATAAATGTAAGGAGGTGACTTCACAGCCTGGTTCCATTTCCTACAGCATCCCATGAGGTGTTCAACAAGGAAAGAGGAATCTCTGTGTCTGTGGAAACCAGATCTGTGCTGCAATCAGAGGCAACGTTGAGAGAAGAACTTTGTACTGGGAATGCAGGCGAAACCAGTAAGAATGGATCCAGCTTGAGGACAGACAGTCAGCAAGGTACAGCTCTGTTTTCTAACCTGATTTTTACCCACATTTAGTCTCGGGATGGCCAGCTTGAGAGGTTTGATCAGGAGTTGATGGCAGTTTTCCTCATGCAACATATAAATTTCTTTCAGTTTTAATACAGTGTTATTGTTTTAACATATTACTTCAGCAATTGAATGACAGTGAGATACTTGTGACTGGGGAATGCAGCAGAAATGTCAGAAGGTTTTGGCAGCTGGATGCTCTCTCCATCAGACTTGGTCTCATCCTGCAGTTCACCACCCTGCAACCTGCACGTTTTCATCCACAACTTCTGGTGAACTTCTAGCACTGAGCTAACACCAAACTGGTGTGAGCAGGCTCTGCCAGTGGGAATGAGGTGTTACAAGGGCTGTCCCACAGCAGTTTCTTCTCTGTTGAAGAACCATCTGACACTTCAGGGAGATAAAAAATAAGTGGGTCACCCTCAGTTTCCTTACTGTTTCACTCCCGAAAGCAATGTGATAAGCAAATGAAGTTTTCAGCACTGGGTGAACAAAGTGATATTGTTTATAGAATCATGACAGCCCTGTGGTAATTGCAAAGGCTGTAATTAGTCACTGAGACCTGATGCTGCCTGTGTGCAGGGGCTGACACGCATCTGCCTCCCCGCAGACCTGGGCTCGCAGCAGAAAAAACCCTTGGTGTTCTTTCAGCTGATTTCTGGTGCCTTATAAGCTTTTGCATAACACTGGTATTTAAAGAACGGATTTTTATCTCTGGTTTTGCTCAGCTGTTGAGCTGTTTCTGTTGGCTAGTTTTGACCAGACACGGGGCCACGGGCTGATTTTGAGGTCCCTGCACAGCCGCTAATCAGTAAATATTCAAATTGATTAGCTGGAACTCGCTCTGCTGGGCCTTTTGCCACCAGCTCCAGCGTGCTCTGTCTGCACGTACTCAACCTCTCAAGCTGGGAACCAGCAGCAGAGGAACCCGCCTGGGCCTGAAACATCTGCTTTTCACATCATCCCCCACCACCAAGCAGCAAAGTAAAATCTCACATCATTTTCCTGCTGCCACACGTAGGCATGGCCGGCGCCCAGGAGCATCCTTGGCTCATTTGCAGCCACCCCCTGGTTGCCACTCAGGGTTTCAACCCATGGCTTAAATTCCAGGGGTCTTTTCATCTCCCCCCACGCTGCTGGACCCGGCACCGACCCTGCTGCTCCAGCACCACCAGGTCAGGAAAAAGCCATTTTCCCTGCTCTGCAGCTTGCTCTTCTACAGGTGTCTGTACGTTCATGCTCCCGTGTCAGACAGAGCTCCTCATCAGAAATACTCTTTAACATCACTTTCTGTAATCAGAACTGTAATTTTCATCTTTCCTTTCATTCCCTGCTTCTCATCCCTGTTAATTTACACATGGGGGAGGAAAAAAACCCAACATCTGATCAGTCACCTTGAGACTTGAAACCAGTACAACTTCTGAAGCTTATACAAAGAAACTTATCTGGTATTTTCACCATTTTTCTCCAGTGAAAAGCTGACATACAGGAGTGTGTCTAAGCTTTCCATGTCTCATCCCTCCTGATTTTCCTCGTATTTTTACCCTCGCTTTTATTCTTTCTCTTCTTTGTTTCAATAATGACAATTTATAACACCTTTTCCTTTTTAAGATCGTTGCCAGTTAATTAAATCATACTGCTACTTTTTTAGAGTTAGGCTACAATGTGCACAGCCATAAATAACTAACAAATAAATTTGTTTAAATTAGCACCTCAATTATAATTAATATTTTTCTCCAGAATGTAAAGCATAATTAATATCTAAATATAATTAATTATAATAAATTAGCATCTAAAGGTGTCATCTCCAAAAATATTTTCTTAGCATCTTTGACTAACTTTGCTGCTGACTGGCTTGTCAAAATAGTTCTTTCTGTAGGAGAAAAGCGGTGATGGAAGAAATACTAAAGAGTCATTGATTTCCAGTGATTCCACTGGGGGTTTGCTAGATCAGTGGCAGGTCACGTTGGCTCAAGAAGTGCCCTCCTGCTTCCAGTCAAAACGAGTCTTATGGGTGAAAATCAGCAGGATTTGGTGTAAAACAGAGTGTAGAACACCCAGGGCAGGCAGGGAGGGCTCGGCCATGGATGCTGCTCAGCCCACACTGCAGACACTGGGTTTTCTCCCCCTGCCAGTCTTGAGAATGCTGAAGGAGTGAGGAATTCTTGCAGCAGTGTCCCTGTCACCCTGAATATTACCCAAATGACTGACTCCTCGTTCAGACTGGAGCGATTATTCCGTGTGATCTTCTGGGAGCCTGAGCCACGGTGCCAGACATGGGCTCAGCTGAGCCAGAGCTGCCTCTCCAGCCCTTGCCCAGCACCCAGGGTGCTGTTCTCATAGAAAATCTGCTTCTGAGATGGGAGCTGCTGCACTGTTTACTCATCTGCAGCTAATTACTCATAACGGGAAATGTTCAGGTAACCCAGGATGAAAATTAGGAGGGGGTTTGTTCTGGGAGCCTGGGTGCACCCCACTGCCCAAAGGGGCTGCTCTGCTCCCTGGGAGCTCAGGGCAGCGGGCAGAACGGGCAAACTGGTGGCAAGCTTGTGCAAAGTGTCACAAGCACGTGTCTCCAGAGCACTCTGGGTTTGATCGAGGGGCGTTTCCTCACCACCCCCTGCACTTGAGGGGCTTGGGATCCACGAGCTGTGCCCTGGGCTGTGGCCGTGGCCAAGGCAGCCTCTGGCTGAGCCCATCAGTGATGTTCGTGCCTGGGAATCGGTCCCTGTGTGTTCATAGCAGGAAAATGGTCCTTGGCAACACTGTGGGGGTGTGCAGGGGACTGATGTTTACAGGATGTTTCAGAAATGCCGTGGCCTCCTCGTTATAAATAGGCACAGGACCCACTAATGAGAGTCTGCTCTGAATGGAGCACACACTCATTTCAGGACTCAGTGGGTTAATGTGGTGGTTTTTCTGCCCTACTTTTTTTTTTAATTTATTTTTTTTTTTTAGCTGTGGCACTGTGCTGCTGCAAATGGGTGACTCGGTTCACTGGAAAGAGTCCTGTAAGTTGCAGTGAATAAATGCAGAGCAGGGGCTATAATATATATGTGCTTTTTTAATATTTATTCCTATATTAAAAAGTCAATACAGTGGCTGAGATGAATACTAAAAACTTTAATTAAAAACAAAACAACAAAGCTCTCTTTCAGTTGCCTTAGCAGCAGGGAAAATGTAGGTAAACATCCTTCTCTGTGAAAAATGAGCTCGCTCCCAGCAAACTCTAGAACCTCCCTTTCCATTACCAACCTATCACTCTGCTGAAGGGAACCATGAAATGACACTGGTGCAAAATCCTCTGGAGTCAGGACGGCTCTTTTTGCTGATCTTGCTGGACTCCGGATCAGTAGGTGGAAAATGACCTCATTTCATTAATTAGTTGGGAGAAAATTAATCATCTCCTTCTGATGCATGAAATTTTTAATGCTAATTTCTGCTCTCCTGGGAAGGGTATTGCCAGGGTTCTGGAGAGCAGTGGCTGCAGCCCTGGTGCAGGCAGGGCACGGGGGAAGCTTCCACTGCCTCAACCTGCCTCCCACCTCAGCCTCCGTGGCTCCTCCTGCAGGGACAGGGGCTCTGGAGCTGTTCTCCTCCTGCAAAGCCAGTTCAGACCTCGCTGGGCTGCCACCAGCCAACGGGGCCAGGGAACACTTAATCCTTCTTACAAAACCCACATTTCATCCAATTACAGCTCCATTCGTATTCATAGCTCATTTCAACATGGAGAGTGCCACCAAGCATCATCTGCTCCTTCCATGGACATCTCTGGGTGGGCTCTCCCACCCTGGCCCTGCTGCTCTCAGTGTCCTGCCAGCGCATGGGGGACCTGGCTGTGCTCAGCTGCCACCTCACCCCAGGACAGCACATCAGCTGCACATCTCCCACCATCCTCACCTTGCATCCTCAGTACCCATCACGGAGCTGTTTGGCACAGTAAAGCAGGGGAGGCTGCTGGAGGGTGGCTGGTGCCCTCCCACGACCTGCTGGGTGCTGAGACCCAGGGGACAAGCCCAGAGGATCCCCTGCAGGACAGCAGTGCTGAAGACCTACAGCTCTGCAGAATCCCAGCTCCTCTAGAACTTTCCTCACTCTGCCCAGCATCTTCACGCCTGGTGAGGTGACCCCACTCCTGGGGGTGCAGAGCACAACTCACATCTGAATTTTGAAGTTGCTCGATGAGCCGTGGAGAAGACCTGAGCTCCTGGGTCCTTAACTGAATGTCAGGATTAGAAACCATTCCTGGAGAGTTTTATGAGAAGCTACTCAACCTTGACTGTTCATAAATAGGGCCTGACATTGCCCTCTCTGCCTCCACATAGCAGGCTTTTAGAGACTCCAGCCTTATGTAAGGGCTCGCTGTTTCAGAAACTCATTTACATTGGTTCCTTTCCCAAATACATTAATTGCAACCTCAATAAGAGCACCTGGTATTTGCATTTCCACTTACAACCATGTGTTCCTGAGAGAGAGCACTGGAATAGCTGGAGTACTTTATTCCACCCATAGACCTTGGCATTTCCCAGCTCCACCACTCTGCTTTATGGAAAAATCAGAGTTCCAAAAAAGAAGTTTTCCTTTTCAAGAGGAGACAATGGAAATAAAATAGCTAATACAACACTCATTTCCCTCGTGGCGTTGGCAACCAGAATAATTAGGCTTTGGATTGTGTTAAATGCTAGCAGGTAAAATACCTATTTGCTCATTTTATCTTCGTAATGAAGAAATGAGCACTTACTTTGCTTTCTTCCTTCCCTCATCATCTCTGTTCATTACAGATGCACGTTTTCTAACACAAGTGTCCAGATGTCATCTCTGCAGCATCAAGAGAGGGGAAATGTGAGGGCTACGGGTGCCATTCAGCATCCCTGTTCACATGGCACTTCTTCTCCTGTGTGTG
>VYZU01075263.1:0-14568 GCA_013401355.1 Ceyx cyanopectus | reverse complement strand
GTGAGGAGAACCTGATGGATGGATTTAAATTGTTGTTTGTGGCTTCTTTCTGGCCCCCCCAACCCTCCCCTTTATTTAAAAACTTAGCTCCCTTTCTACAGCATCTCAGTTGAGGAGCCAACTCTTGAGTCACCTCAAGAAACTTCATTTTCTTGATGTTTTGAGCTGAAAGTAGAAATCATTATACCCAAGAGAATCACTGAAGCTCTTCAGGGTCTTGTGCTCTGGCACTACAAGAGCCCAGAGAGGCCCAGGCAGCAGGGGCTGTGGAGCCTGCCCTGTTCTTTGGGTAACTGAAACCCATCTGTAGCATCAGCTCAAGCCAAGCGTTGAGCTTGCAGTCAAGTCCAAACTCCCAGGTCCTATCTCCACATCCTAGATGGTGGTTTTTTTTGCTCTGCTCATATCTGGTGAGTCAGTTGGTTCCCCAGACAAGACTGGCTCAAATGCAAACCTCTACCCCCCCCCCCCTCCAAGCAGTCTGATGCAATTGATGAGCCATGTGGCTGGGCACAAGTCGGGGGCAGTTGTCAGTGGACACTCCGTGGAGCTGCCCTGCAGAGCCAGGGCTCAGGAACCACCTTTGCCCAACTTTGGGCCCTTGGTAACAGGGCATGGGGCAGCAGCAGCTTCCCACCAAGGTAGGGCCTGAGCCAGAGGATTTTCAGAGGCTTGAGTGGGGATGGATGAGCTGACAGCTTTGGTCTGAGCATTGTTTTAGGGATTGGGGTGGTTGTGATGGGGTCTTCTCAGAGCTAAAGGGCACCCAGGGGGAATGAGGATGGGAACACACTCTTGTAAATAGTGCCCAGCAATGGGAACAAACTGGAACCCAGGAGGTTCTATCTAAAGATGAAACTTCTTTGGTGTGGGGTGTCAGAACCTGTCCCAGGCTGCCCAGAGAGGTTGTGGAGTCTCCTGCTCTGGAGAGATCCCAACCCCCCTGGACACTGATGCTGGGATCCTGCTCTGGGTGACCCTGCTGGAGCAGGGGGGTTGGATGAGATGATCTCCAGAGGTCCCTTCCAACCCCCACCCACCATGCTGGGATTCTGTGAGTGATGTGCTGAAGAGTGCCCTGCAGGGTTGGGACACCTGACTCCTTGTTTTGAAGTTGACTTTGCAGACAACTGTTATGGTTTTTTTAAACCCAAACCCTGTTCAGACTCACACATGTGCCTGAGCATCTGCACTCTGAATCTGTGCTGCCCTGTCTCTGATCTGCTGCTGTAGAGTTCAGTTCCCCTGGGTCTAGCTCAACTCTGGAAGGTGCCTCTTGAGGTGCAAGGTGGGTTTGGGGCATTTTCTAGCACGATTGTGGAGCAATGTGAACATTTTAGTTGGGAAAAAAACCCCAACCCCCCAGTTTTGATGGGGAGAAGCTCACAGTGTGCATGTGCCTCATGCTGGTGTGGCTCTGCAGATGCTCTTGGCTACTACTGCAATGAGTGTGGTGTCAGAGCCTCCCTGGAAGAGAAAGTGAAGTGTGCACTATTGAACTGACAGGAAATCCACCCACACGTGAGCTTGTGTTTCCTTTCTGCTGCTCTACAGCCATCTTAGCACCTCTGGGTTTCAAACCCTCAGTCCTTAAGGCCTTTGGGCACAACTGGAGCCACGAGAAGGCTCTTTGCACGGGGCACAAAGGGCTGCTGCCAACATGCCTTACATGCACCTGGCCTCTCTGGTTATTCAGAGCTCGGAGTCCAGCATCAAGAAGAAGCTGCTGAAGAGGAAAGGGAAGACAGAGAGTCCATGGCTGAAACCCGCCCGCAAGAGGAGACGGAGGAATAAAAAGAAACAAGCTGGTGTGCTAGGTAACTCCCTGCCTTTTGTTCCTCAGCTACACTGAACTTGGTCTTCTGGGTGGTGGGGTGAGGACCTGAGGCCCCTCAGGCTGTGGCTGGCTGCAGAGCTCAGTCTCCCTTCAAGGGTGATAAACCAGGGTGTGAACTTGCACCAGTAGCTGTGTGGATGAGGTGGCTTTATCCTTGGCGTGTTGGAGGAGTATTTTCTTGTTAGTGAACTCACTTTGGTTTAGAGTATCCAAAAAAGACTTTGTGGACTCATTTCCTGTGAGCCTGGGGAGTGTGGTTAGGTGCAGAAGGGGAAGGAAGAACCATCCCAGAGTGATGCTCAGTTGCTTTTGTGTGGAATGTGCACCTTGCTTTTGCTTATTCTGAAAGCACCACAGTGTAATGAGCTACCTCAGGCCCATCTCATGGTGTGCATGTTCTTGTTTGACCTAAGTTACCCAGCACTCAAAAGAAGGTGTTTTCTGAAAGCTGTGGGTTGGGGGGACTCAGGTGGGCAGGATGGATGTGATATTTCTTTTCAGGAAAGGTAACAACATGGGTAAAAAATGTGGATAGTCTCTGAAGTGAAGCTGCACCTTCAGCATTGATACAAAGGTTTCTTCACACATCCATTGCCATCAAAGGGTTTATTCTTCTGCACTTCTTAATTGCAAATGGGCCTTTTTGTTGTTTTTGGGTTGGTTTTGTTTTTTGTTTTTATCAGCAGTTTAGTGGCTGCTTCTCAGCTGAATGGCCATGATTCAGCCTCTGGTCTGTGCTTGGTGTTTGTTGCTTACCTGGCTTTCTCCTCTTCCTCCCAAGGGAGCCCGTTTCTCAAGACCAAGTAGATAGAGGCTGTTGATCCCTTTCAGAACAAGTAGCTGATTCTTCCTTTCACATGCAGACTGGTTTTCCAGCCCTTCAGTAAAGGTGGCAGCCAGTCTTCCAGGCTGAAAAAAAGTCTCTCTGCCAAGCCAGAGTGGGAGAAGGAAACCAGGGGGTAGAGAAGCCAAGAGAGAGCAGAGATTGTCAGTTCTCATGAAAGCTCTGAGGGGTCCCCACACAATCTCTTCCCAGTGAGGGGTCCCCAAGCAATCCCTTCCTAGTGAAGGGTCCCCCATGTAGACTCTTTCCAGCATCAGCTTTGCTCACTGAGAGCCAGAACTTGGCTTTTATGTCTTCCCCCTCCCACTAAGCTGAATGTCACCTGTCTCATCCTCTTCATGATGTACACAATTAGCTGGCTAGCTCTGCCTGGCCGGAGTGTACCTGGAGCCCTTTGCAGCTGGTTGGAGTCAGGGGGATGTGTTGGTTTCTTCCCTTCCTTGTTCCATTTAAGCTCCTGCTGCTAGTGCACTCCAGCAGCAGGCAGATGTGCCTTGTAGAGGCAGAACTTGTCCCATTTGTTCTTTTATTTTTGTTGTTACCTACCTAAATGGAAGTGGAAGGATCTACCTGATGAGGCAGGGAAGGGAATGGGAGATCAGTTGTGCCATATATGACCAGATGATGCATTTTCACAATCCTATGGGCATCTGTAGCCATGGCCCCTCCGAGTACAGCCTGCTCACTTAAACATGGCCCTTGCACCCAGTGTGTGCTCGCACGTGATTTATTTGCTTTATTATTTTTTTAGCTGTGTAAACACACACGTGTGTTTCCATCTAGGTGCCGAAGCCTATAAACCATCTTTGGGAAGCAGAGAGGGCCCAGGCCAGGAGAACAACATGGAGTACATGGAGGTGTCCTTGGATTCCCTGGATCTCCGGGTGAAGGGAATCCTCTCCGCGCCGGCGGGAGGTGAGTGGAGGCGCCTGGGGCCTTGGGCTTGGGGCCGAGGCCTGTTGGCGAGGCCGGGGCCTGTGGCCGAGGCCGGGGCCTCTCCTGGGCCTGTGGCCGGGCCTTTGTTCGCCGGGCGCGGCCTGGGCGCTACGCGGGGTCCCGGCTGCCCCCTGGCGGCGGCGGGAACGGGCCCGGCCGCAGAGCTCCTGGTGTGGGGATGGGATTGGGAAGCTGGGCTGGGATGGAGCCTGGTGGCTGGGGAAGGGGTCCAAGGTGCTGCCCCAGCACCCTCGTCCCGTGTGGCAGTTCCCCTCCATTCCTTGAAGGATGCTGGTTTAGCATCTCTCCAGGATCCTCTTGCTCAGCCTCGGGAGGAGTTGGGGTTAGTGTTGGATCCTGGGTACTCTGCCCCAGCCGCTGTTCCCAGTGCTGAACTTGCCTCGGATCCAGTGCCTCCTAGCCGACCTGGATCTCTGTCTGGCCCCTGTCTCCCTTTGGCTTTCAAAGGTTGTCTGGGCTTTTTGATAGCTCTGCATCAAAGAGTGAGTGGGAGTGTTCACCACCGAGGCAGGGTCAGGCTGGATGAGGGATGCTTTCACCAGAGCCTCTGGATGTCAAAAAAAGATTATGAAAGTGACAGCTTGGAAGGCAGGGAATGAGCTCTGTGATTTGTGGTCCTAGAAAAAGCTCTTAAACCTTTAAGATCTTGACAGGATTTTACATTAAAACTACACGGACTTTCCCTCCACTCATAAGTCTTGAAATACCTCATCCCTTCAAGGAGCTTGGTCTGGCAACTTGTTGGCTAAAAGAAGCTCTGTGAAAGATGAAAGGGACTTGTGCTTGGCTGATAGGGTCATGGCCACGGGCAGGATGCTGTTGGAGGGGAAGATGCCTCTGCCAGGGCAGCTAGAGAGAGATTTCCCCCAGCAGCAAAGTTAATCTTTGAAACTGCAGCAAAATAGCTTTGAAAAGCTTAAAAAAACAGCAGCATGGTTCCTTCTGTCTGGGACTCAACCCCATAGCAGGCTAGGGGAGGGAAAGCTTGGGATGCTTCAGAGGGAACTGATCCAAAGGCAAATGTATGAGGGTTTGTTCCTGTGATGAAAATGCTGCAGAGACATTAGGACTGTGTGGGATGAGGAGTGTAGGGCTGAAAGCAGCCCCATTAAGCAGCTTCTTGCAATCATGGGTAACCTGGTGATGGAGTTGAATCCAGAGGAGCCACAAGGACATTCACAGTGTCCCTGTACCTGGGAGTGAGCCCCTCAAAAGCCATTACCCACCTTCAAATAGGATTGAAAGTGTTCAAAATGTGAGAGAAGGAGATGAGGGGAAGGAGGAACTCGGGAGCATCTTGCTGCTTTCTTTTTCACTGGGTTGTTCTCTTTCCAAAATAAATAATTCTTGGTTGGCTGAAACCAAGTAGTCCCAGGAATTTTGTTTTCCCATCTGTCTAAGAAGCTTCTGCAAATAGAAGTTTGTACTCTCGTGATCTTAGTGGAGTGACAAACTATTCCAGTTTCCAGCTCCAAGTGGTTTCCTTCAGATGTTCTGGAGCACAGTGTTTGGGGCAGGTGGGGAGACTGATAAAACCCTGCACCTCAGAGTGATTTTCCTTGTTGAGGTTTTCCCAAGCAAACTGTTCTTAACCTTAGATTTCAGCAGGCACCTGTAGAGTGGCTGGATGGTTTTGCAGACTCCCACTGGTGTAAGAAAGGGGATTTTTTTTACAGGCTTTGGGAGAGTGCTTCAGGACAGTGGATGGGAAGATGCCCCGGGGCATGGGTGGTGTTGATGCTCTGTGTCCTTTCCAAAGAGACTCTCAGAGTGGATTTACTGCTCTTTTCTACTCCAGGTCTCTCCAATGGCCCTGAAGCACTGGAAGTTGATGGTCTTCAGGAAGTTCCCCTCTGTAGCTGTCGAATGGAAACCCCCAAAAGCAGAGAGATCACCACGCTAGCCAACAACCAGTGCATGGCCACAGAGAGTGTGGATAACGAGGTAGGAGCCTGGCTTTCAGCTCCTTGCTGACTTCTCTGCTCAGGACAAAGGCCCAAAGAACAGAGAGCTGTGCTGGGAATGGGTGAGGGTCACACAGGGGCTGTGCAACCTGCTAGCCTGGGACCTCCCTGGTGTGCAGCAAGGCTGTGGCTTGGCCGGGGTGAAGGCCCTCAGGAGGGAGGGGAGGTGCTGGGTGGATCTCTCCAGCTTGTCCTGGCCTGTGAGGCTGGGTCAGGTTGATGACACAGACACGCTTCAGGCCAAGTGGGCTAAGCTACATTAGCATGCATCAAAGGGAGAAAATCCACTCAGAGGAAGCTTGGAGCTGGTTTCCCTTGACTGCAAAGGAGCTGATGCAAAAACCTTTCTGTAGCCAGCTCTTGAGAACTTGGCATGGCCTCCACTGGCTCTGGCTGCCCAGCCTCCCTCCTCCTCCTCCTCCAACAGGCTTCTGTTGCAAAGCTTCCCATGTCCTGGCAACCCTGTGCAGCCTCCACTCTGCCTGCCTGGAAATGATTGACTCAGTGCCTTGCAGTCTAATCACAGCTGGGCTAGTTGGGCTCTGCTGCTTCCAGAAGTCTGGAATTCAGTGGCAGATGGGACTCTCTCCCAGAGTCTGGGAAGTGAGTCTGTGGGACAGGAATGTACTGGGTAGATCCTCCTTTTACTGGGAGGCACTTGGGTTTCTTACAAGCTTCAGCTGAGCTGTGGTCACACTGTGGTGCTCTGATACTTGCTGGTAGGACAAGGAGTGAGAACATTCTGCTGTGAGAAGTGTGGCTGGAGGAAGAAAGGGATCATCAGGTTTGCAGCCCAGCTCTGCTTCTCTCAGTACATGCTGGTACCTGTGGAAAAAAGGAGTTGCCAAAGCATGGCAACATGGATTCATTAGAGAGAATGTCTAGGAGAGAGGAGACCTGAGGGTTTTTAATAAACAAAAGGTGTTTAAAGGGATCCTGCTGCTGTCTGTGCTGTTTGACAGCCCTGTCCCTGGATAAATTGCAGAGAGGAGCCATGCTTCAGGTCAGATCCTTTTTCATAATGGGCTGAGTGACTCCGAGATGTTGCAGGAGTGTTAGAGGTGTGAATAGTGGGTTCTCCAGACTCTGGTGTCCTTGGAGAATGTTATAAATAGTTCTGAGCACTCTGCTGCTCTCTCTAATGGTTGGAAAATAGCAATTAATCACTTCATACCTTTCTTTTGTGGAGTTTCTAGCAAATAGTGGAGTGTGATGTAATAGTGCAGGGGCTTCCTCGTTTGGAAAGTGCAGCTTTTTATGGGTTAATCCAATTTCCTCAGTGTTTAAGTAAAAAAAACCAGTGCAAAATTCCCTTCCTGCAGCCCCTGGGGGCTGGGGGTTGTGATCAGGTGGTGTCCCAACCACAGGGAGACTTTGTAGCTGGAGTTTGGGTGAGTCCAACCAGAGGTGCTAGGGGTGAAAACCTGTTCTCCTTTTCTGTAGGGGTGTTGATTCTGCAGGAGGAGTGGAGCTTAAAGAGAACTCAAGAGAGTAAGTGTAGTTTTGTTGAGAACAAGCAGCAGATCCTAGGGCGGAGGGACAGGCTGTTGCTGCTGAGCAGGCAGTGTTCCCAAGGGGCTCTGCTGGGCACAGCACACCTTGCACAGGTGTGGGTGGGGATGTTCCTGTGTGGCAGCCTTTCACCCTCTGTGTTCCCAGCTTATCCATGTCCTCTGCCAAGCATCTGGGGAAGTGAGGCTCTTACCAAGAGCAGCTTGGAGAAGCCAAAGAGGGTCGTGCTGTGCTAGCAGGTGGCAGCTGGGGCTGGAAGTGGCCTGAGGTGCCTGGGTGGGGGCAGCAGAAGGAAGGGCTGGGTGGGGAGAGGTGAAGCCCAGGTGCAGAGCCTGCTGCCATGACCAGAGCAGGGTGCTGCAAGGGAAGACAACTTTCCAAGGCCAGAGCTGTACACTGGGAACCGTGTTCCAAGTGTGACTTTAGCTCTGCTCTCCTGCAAGCCTGGCTCTTCATCCCTGTGGTCTGGGCAGGGGCCAGAGCTGGAACCAGTACAGACCATAGCTTCACTGGCAATGAAGAGCACTTATTTTTCCCTTTATCTTCCTGTGACTTCTCCTCTCTGAGCAGTAACAAGATGCAGTGTGTAGACTCTTGTTCTCTCATCACCACCACTGGCTCGAGGAGAGCACATGTGTGAGTCAGGCCCCTGGGACTGTCCCTCCTGCCACTGCTTGGCTGTTGCCTGTTTCCAGATACCACTTGTGCTGGTTTTGCTTTGGTTTGGTTTTCCTTGCAAGGAGCAAGGCACTCAGGGTCCACTTGCATGTTAGTTAGAAAATGATGCACTGCTTCCTGCTGACGCTTCTCAATGGCTGTGGAAAAAAACCCTCATCCAGGCAGCCTGCAAAGAAAAAAAACAAACACCAAACCAAACCCAAACAATCCATTCTTCCTCCTCACAAGCACAAGGGAGTGTTTTGGTCTCCAGTAATTTCCTTTCCTTTAATTTCTCCTGTTCCAGCTGGGCCGATGCACAAACAGTGTGGTTAAGTATGAACTGATGCGCCCGTCTAACAAAGTCCAGCTTTTGGTGCTGTGTGAGGACCATAGAGGGAGGATGGTGAAACACCAGTGTTGCCCTGGCTGTGGATACTTTTGCACTGCAGTAAGTCCGTGCTCTCAAAATCTAGGGAAGGGGGTACCTGGCTCAGGAGCTGGAAGAGCTGAAGGTGGAGATGGTACCTGAAGGGGTTCACTGACTTCCTGACGTTCCACCTTCGTTCCACAGCACGTCAGGTGGTGTTTGCCAGCAGGAATGGGTGTCAGGGTAGCTGCCATCCTCACCTTTTGTCTTCCTGGAGACCCCAAGGGGGTCTTACTGAAGGGTTTTCCCCCTTCAGTGAAACACACTGTGTGAAACACACTTTTCCACACAGTGGAAAGCTTGCCTCGGGAATTTCTTTGCCAAAAAAAAAAGGGTTTTGTTTGGTTTGCTTTGGACAGATCACATCAAATATTGTATGAGCTTGGTTTGTAAATGAAGCTGTGTCCATCTGGGTCCCACCTGCTCATGGTTTAGGTGGGGAATGGATGGCACTGGAGCAAGGTGCAGTGTCCCAGATCTCCTGCTGCTTCTTCCACCTCTGCCACTGAGGATTTCAGTAGCACTGGTCCAGTCCTTTAAGCTGTCAGCATCCTAGTTCCCTGTTGGGAAAGCTGGAAAATCCCAGTTGAGGGCCTCACGGGGTGATGAGGAGGCTTAATTGTGCTGCTAGTGTTCTTGGAGATGACTGGATGAAAGAAGCTGCAGTTCTCTCAAGCATTATTGTGATAAATGGAGCCATCCTGGGTTTTCATGCTGAGTCAAAGATCATTTAAAGGATAAAAATCCTCAAAACCCTTAAAGGCATTTTGCAAAGCTGAAATCAAGTTAATGAGATTGCTTGGGAGGCCTGTGCATTCCAGAGGAGAGGGGGTTTAGCCAGCCTTTCCTTCCAGGCTGCTGCAGCTCTCAGTGACATGTCACAGCTCACAGAGGTGAGCTGGGGGTGTTGGTCTGTGCTGTCCAACACCAAGAACACAGGAGAGCTTCAGGCAGTGCTGATATCCCAGGGCAGTGAGTTCTGGGGCACCTTCAGCTCAGTTTGAAGGACTTTGCTGGAAAGGGAGAGGAATTCTCAGGGAAGTTCTCAGCAGATGGGGCTGGCCCCAGCAGGGGAGTCTCATCCTTTGGGTTTCATGGGGGTTTAAGGACATTCACACAGGTCCTTCAGTCGTTTGTGCACAGCTTGGTGGGGCAGTTGGAATGCTGGCTCAGCACCCAGGTCTGAAGTTTTCTCTTCCAGTTTGGGGGTGTCCTTCCAGTGCACTGGCACTTCCAGAAGCAGAAGCCAGAACGTCAAGCAAAGAGGAAAGAGCTGGAAATTGGGATTTCTTGCTTCTCTTTCCCAAACATGATTAAAAAAAACCCCAAACAACTTGCTTTGCAGCCCCTAACCAAGTGAGGTTGGTTTTTTTTCCCCATTACCTTGGTGTTCTCTTCTTTAGAAGTGGCAGTGCTTGCTTACTGCACTGGAAGAGCCAGGGCCAAGCGTGGTGATGAGTGACCTTGTTTGAGAGCTCCGTGGCTGAAGCAGGTGGAAGGGGGGAGGCAGGTGCTGGCCCAGGTGTGAATTTCTTCCCTGTGGTTTCTTTAGGGCACTTTCATGGAGTGTCAGCCAGAGAGCAGCATCTCCCACCGTTTCCACAAGAGCTGTGCCTCCCAGGTCAACGACACCAGCTACTGCCCACACTGTGGGGAAGAAGCCTCCAAGGCCAAGGAGGTGACAATAGCAAAAGCAGACACCACCTCAACAGTGTCACTGGCCTACGAGCAGCAGAAAGCAGTGGCTGTGGAAGGAAGGGCTGACACCACGACAGGGAGGTGAGCTTGGCAGCCTGTGATCATCTCAAACCTCCTGCCCCTGAAGGTGCTTGGCAGCTGGAGGTTTGTGCTCCCTCCTGATGGAGCTTTGGGGTCCTGCTCTGCTAACCAAATTCAGCTGCAGGAAAGTGTGTGTTTTGGGGTGTATTTGGAAGAGTGTGGCCAGCAGGTCCAGGGAGGTTCTCCTCCACCTCTACTCTGTACCAGGGAGGCCACCTCTTGAGTACTGGGTCCAGTTCTGGGCTTCCCAGTTCAAGTGAGACAAACTGATGGAGTGAGTCCAGTGGAGGCTGGGAAGATGCTGAGGAGCTGGAGCATCTCTGTGCCAGGCCAGGCTGAGAGCCCTGGGGCTGTTCAGCTGGAGCAGAGCAGCCTGAGAGGGGAGCTGAGCAATGCTGAGCAAGAGATAAAGGACCCTGGGGGGCAAGAGGATGGGGCCAGACTCTGGGCAGTGGTGCCCTGGGATAGTACAAGGAGCAGTGGGCACCAACTGGAATCCAGGAGGTTCCAGCTGAACAGAAGGAAAAAATTCTTTGTTGTGAGGGTGTCAGAGCCTGTCCCAGGCTGCCCAGAGAGGTTGTGGAGTTTCCTGCTCTGGAGAGATTCCAACCCCCCCTGCACACTGCACTGCTGGGCCCCCTGCTCTGGGTGGGGGGTGACACCAGATGTTCTCCAGAGGTCCCTTCCACCCCCACCCTGCTGGGATTCTGTGCAGTGTGCTCTGTGTTGGAAAGGACTGCAGCAGCCACAGGGTGAGCTGGCTCAGAATACAGGAGGAGTTCAGGAGTCAAAACCTGACTTGACATCTTATTGTTAGGAATGGAATAACAGTGGAACAAGTTCATGTTGCCAGCTCTGCTCTGTGTTGAACAGGGCACTTCTGTGCAGTCTGGTGTTGTTCTGGTGACTTTCCTGACTTGCCCCATGTTCCTGGGCTTCCTGTAGCACAGAGTGCCCCAAACTGCAGTCACAGGGCAGGGTGACTCCTTTCTGGGGCCAGTTCTTACCAAAAAGGCTGTCAGATGTCTCAGCTGGTGTTTCAACCTCACTTCTGCTGATCTGCTTGTAAAATCCCTTTTTTTCTTTGCATGAGATGCACACTGCTGTGTGTTTTTAATGGTTGTGCTTTGTCTGCCTCTCATTTTTTCCTCCTCAGTGGCACTGGGACACGGTTGTCAGAGGAAGACAAGCCAGAGAGTTCAGCTGCTGAGGGCTTTGACATGCCTGGCTCCTCAGTTTTTCCAAAGCCTACTACTAGCCTGACACAGGGACCAGTTAAAGAAACTCTGGAAAGTGCCCTGATTGCCCTGGACTCTGAAAAGTAAGAACAGACCACTGGGGCTCTCCAGTTCCAACAGCTAAGATGCTTAACCTAGAGAAAAGTGAGATTGAGCTTCTCTACATTGTTGGACCCACTCAGAGCCTTTTTGGTTCACTTCAGTCAGCTGTCACTCCAAACAGACTCAGGAGAACAGTTACAGCTCTAAATGTCACTCATTTCTCTAGAGGACTTAATTTTTTCCCTGGCCCTCCTGTTTATAGTAGTGAGACCCAGAATGTCTTTAATTAATTGATGAGCAGCACTGAATAGATGCATCTCATTAGAACAAGGCTGCCTGTGGTTGGAGCTGGAAGTTTTGTGTCCAGCTCTGGACTCCTCAGCACAAGATGGATCTGAAGCTGTTGGAGCAGGTCTAGAAAGGCCACAGAAATGATGTGAGGGCTGGGAGGCCAGGCTGGGAGAGCTGGGGGGGTTCAGCCTGCAGAGGAGAAGCTCCAGGGAGACCTTCTGGGGGCATTTCAGGGTTTCAGGGGGCCTGGCAGAAAGATGGGGACAGAGTTTTTATCAGGACTTGTTGGGACAGGACAAGGGGGGATGGTTTGAACTAAAAGAATGAGATTTAGACTGGAGAGAAGGAAGGGATTTTTCTCTCTGAGGGTGTCAGAGCCTGTCCCAGGGTGCCCAGAGAGGTGGTGGCTGCCCCATCCCTGGCACCATCCCAGGGGAGGTTGGGGGGGCTCTGAGCACCCTGCTCTGGTCTCAGTCCCTGCTCCCTGCAGGGGGGTTGGGCTGGATGAGCTTCATAAGTCCCTTCCCACCTAAAGCAGTCTGTGATACATTGGAAGACCTCCTTCTGGAGACATGTTCTGGTGTTCTGCTGGCACTCTGCAGCTGTGCCATGGGCACAGACTTCACCATGTGTGTGGGGTGGCAGTGGGTGAACCCCAGGAGTGTCTTCAGTGGGGATTAACAATGGCTTTTTCCCCCTTCCTGCAGGCCTAAGAAGCTAAGGTTCCATCCAAAGCAGTTGTACTTCTCTGCCAGGCAAGGAGAGCTGCAGAAAGTCCTGCTTATGTTGGGTAGGTGGCTCCTTCCCAGGACACTGTGTGTCTGGCAGCACTCCCAGCTCCTGCCAGGCAGCTGCCAACCTCCAGTTCCCAGCATGGCAGCACATCACACTGCCCACTGCCCCTTGGGATGAGGGGGGAGGAGAGAGCCACTGCTGCAAGTGATGTGTCATTGCAAGTGGCCTCATCTTGCTGTGCCATGTGGACCTGATCCCATCTTCTTCTTGCTTTGGAGCTTGGGTTTATTCAGAGCAGCTCTTCAGATCCCCAGATGACCCACATCTGATTTTTTCCCCTCTCCATGCAATGGGGTGGTTACTTGCAGTCAATAAGAGGATGGGATCAGCTTGTGCTGAGTCCCACCAGCAAGAGAGCAGCACAAAAGAGCTCTTCAGTACACAAGGGTTGGTTGGGGGTTCACAGTTTTCTCCCACCAGGTGCTTTTCAGCCTCTGGGGTTTTTTTCCCCCACAGATATCCCCAGAAATATCTGTTTGAAGGACACCATGTTTCCTTGGGATCATTTCCCTTCCACTCCAGTCCTTTGCAGTGCATTTTTGGATTGTTTTCTGTTCTTCTCATCTATCAGATTCTTCTTTTTCCTTCTAGCAAGTGTCCTCTTCATTGTTCATGTCTTCAATAGCACAAAACTGCTATTCATTGATGGTTTAACTACAGCTTCATCATATGCAACATGTTATCATGCCCAGGCAGCCTTTGTCTGGCTGTCACCATCAGCTGTCAGTCTTTGCACAGCTGTGAGGATCCCTGCCCACATCCTGAGCTGCTGCTCTCAGCTGGAGAAGCTCCATCCACTTTGCAGCCCTGTGTTTGTAATTAATGGCACTTAATTGTGGTGAAACAGAAAAACCAGGTAGTGCTGCCTCTGTTGTTTTCTTTTTTTTCCAGCTCCTGGGTTGCTTTAAACAAAACAGCATTTTTATTTCATTTTATTTTTACCTTTGTATAGTGGTTGTGGTCTTGTTGCACTGGGAGCTGTGAATTGTGAATCTGAGGGAGGTGGCCTGGGTAGAAATTGATAAAAAAAAGCTTTAAAAGTATGACATTTCCTGGTGTTTCTGAGGCTCCTGGGTTGAGGGCTGTTGCATATTGAATGTCCTTGGGACTACCCTGAGAGCTTTCTGGCTCCAGTGTGCACTCAGTGGTGCTAAAGTGCTGAGGATGGGAACTTATCCTATAAAAGCCTTGCTGAGACCTGGTTCTCCTGTTCCACTTCCCTCTGATGTCTGAATTGTGGCTGAAAGCCTCTCTGCTCTGCTTTTCAGTGGATGGCATTGACCCTAATTTCAAAATGGAACACCAGAGTAAGAGAACCCCTCTCCATGCTGCTGCTGAGTCTGGCCACGTGGACATCTGCCACATGCTGATTCAGGTCTGTCTCCCTTCTTCTCCTGAGCACTTTGCTGGGGTGTTTGGTCTCCTGCCCCACGTGGCTAAAGCACCCTCAGAAACCAGCACTGAAATGACCCTCCTGCCACAAACCTCCTCGTGCTCTGGGTTTGGGCAGTGAAGGGCATGACTGGAGCTGCTGTCTAGGCAGCTCTCCAAGCAGCATCACTCTGTGGGCAGTGAGCAGGTGACAGTTTGATGTGGGACCCTGTGGAGCATCTGAGAAGCTACTGGAGAGCTCAGCCAGCTGGGCCAGCCTGGGCCAACCACTGGCAGGTGACCTGGGAGCTGCTGCCAGCTTTCTCTTGGTGATGAGGGCAGGCTCTGGCAGACCCTGGCTTCCTTCCATCAAAACCTGAGTGACTCCAGCAGGACCTTGCAGTGTAAATGTACCACATGTGGAAAGGGCAGAAGGAAAGGGGCAAGTCTGGGTTATTGTCTGAGGTCTGGGCTCTAGCTGAGGGGAGATGGACACAGAGGTGCTGCCATTGAACCCCTTCTAAATATGAAGGAAAAAGGAGTTAAAAAGTGACAGTTTCTCTTTTTTTTTTGGATTGTCTGGAGTGGGTGGGAGAGGGTTTTAGAGAGAAGGAGCCTGCTGGGATGTTGCAGCATCTGGAGTCAGAGGCTTTCAAAGCACCTTTTGAAGATGTAGCTGAGGACCTGCCCTGCTGCTCTGCCTCCCTTCAGGGGCTGCACAGAGTGACTCCTGTGAGCAGCACTTGTGGGATAACAAACAGTCTGATTTCAGTATCAGTCAGGTGGGTTTCTTTCCAAAATCATTATTTTGTCTCTTCCCTGGTGCCTGGGTACTGCAGTAGCACAGACTT
>VYZU01075243.1:2646-15717 GCA_013401355.1 Ceyx cyanopectus | reverse complement strand
GTCCTCCAGTCTGTGTGTGGCAGCAGGGTTACCCATCCCAGATGCAGAATCCTGCACTGACTCAGCACTACCTTTCATACAGATGATACTGAATATAAAAATGTTCATTCAGTTAAAATGACAAGAGGTAATTTCAACACAACTGACAAGTCTTTTTCCTACGAATGGGAGTTCTTCATAATGTGCCTTTACTAAGAGTGAAAGAAGTACTCTCGATGAATTTTCTTAGTATGCAAGTATTACTGAAGAGAGGTAAAGCTTCACATTTTCCTGAGAGGGTATTTCTCAGGCTGACCTTGCCAGGGTGCTGCTGGAGACATCCCCCTTGGAGCAGGTTGGGGTGGATTTTAGACTGATACCCAGGTGTGGATATGTGGTGCTGAGTGGGAGGTCAAGAAAGAGATGGAAGCTGTGGGAGGCTGGGGAAGATGTGGAGGCCAGACCAGGTGTGAGGTGCCCTGTGGTTTCCAGCTGCTGGGGCTGGTCGCAGCCTCAGGACGGTGCTGTGCTCTGGGCTGGCTGTCACCCTGCAGATGGGACACTGCCCTGCTGGGTTTTCTTCTCCAGCCACTGCAGGGGTGTGCAGAGACCTCTCTCTGAGTGCTTCCATCTGCAGATCGAGGGTAATGGTCGCGTGCTGCTCTGGACTGGGTAATGGGGATGGAGAAACAATATCTGTTGAGAGATGAGTGGGCTGTGGTTGACTTTACTCTTAGTGAAATAATGCAACGAGCAGCGAGAGAATTGGAGCATTTAAAAACCTTGGAATGTGTCACTGAGATGTTTGCTTTCCGTCAGATTGTGCAGCTGTAACTGAGATGTTTGATGGAAATATATTTCCATATCAAGATGTCATCTTGTCTTAAATCAAGTTTATAGCGGGTTTACATTTCTTAGTGAAGGAAGGTTTCCTTCTATTCCTCCTTTTTTTTTTGACCAGAGATATACAATCATAAGTTCAGCCAAGCAATTTAATTACAGATTTCCAGTTTTTGAGATGCCCGTGTGTGTGTGTGTGTGTGTGCATGCTTATTTCTCACGCTGTGGGGGCGGACAGAGAGGGGATTTTCATATGATTTCTCACACTAGGACCAATCAGTTAATTGCCAGAAAATTCCACGATGCTTTGTGCATGAGGGAGTTCCTCACTCCTGGCGTTCCAGCTGCCATGCCTTTGCACCACGGCAGTGTCTGTGTCGAGGGCTCCAGTGCCAGGTTTAGTGAGGAGATGGTGCCCACGGTGCCCACCGAGCCAGCCCGGGCATCGGTCCCTCCTGGGACAGCACAGTGCAGTCGGGGGTCTGCGGCCCTACTGGGTGTTCAGCTGCCCCTGCTGCTCCTGCCAGCAGTTGGGGCTCCCCGTGCACCTCATCCCCTGGCAGAGGTGGCACAGATCTGGGCTCGTTAATGGCTAATTGCTGTGGGCAGCAAGAAGCTGCCTGTGGGGGATGCACCCTGCTGCTGCTGAGGGCCTGGTTCCTGGGCTGGGCTCTCTGAGCAGGATGGGGGTGCTGGGCTCAAGGGTGCTGGGGTAACCTTGTCTCTGCGGGCGCTGCCAGGAGTGGGATTGCAGCACTGAGCAGAGATGCCTTTCATTAACGCAGTTGGCAGCTGCAGTCATTAATCATCCTTGTAAACACTTAATGACACAGTACGAGAAAGAAGGAAAAGTTAAACATTGGAAATCTAAAACGCTACCTAGGGCTTTTGTTTCTGACAGTAATCTGTATTTACCTTCCCTGTGGGGAGAAGCCTGGCATTTCCAGGGCAGAGAGAAACCCAGGAGTAATTGCTTCCCGTGCTTTGGCCATTCTGGAGGGGCAGGGCAGAAATGCCATCTTCCAGTTCAGCATCATCTCTCCACGTGGTTCAGGCTGTGGCTTGCTGGGTGCACGTCGGTGCAATGACAGAACTCTGAGAACATTAGCATGGGAGGGAATTCCCAGTGATGTGGCACTGGGCACCTCAGGGCACATACTGGCATCTCCAGTGCGGCCTTGCTTTGCTTGTGCAGCAGTGATGTTCCCTTATGCTTGACATCAGGTTGTTTCTCATCTTTTCTCTAAAGCACAGAGAAGATCTTGAAGGTTTGGAGAGTTGCCTGAAGGATGTTAGGGACCCAGACTGGTCTGGGAAGCAAATCTAGAGCATTTGGACTGGCTACTGTGCTGTGAAGTGCTCTTGAGTAGGTGAAAATAAAACGTTGTCTGCCCCTTGCTTCTCCAGTTCCTCCTCGGCCCCTGTCAGAGCAGCATCACTGCAGTTCCCCAGGGCTGTGAGCTCCTCAGAGGGTCCTGTCTGACACTGCCAGCAAGCTCAGCTTCCCACGGCCACAGCCTGGCCATTGCTGTGAGCACTCTGTGGGGCACTGAGAGCTGTCCTGTGCTCTGCATTGGCTCTGATCTCAGGAGCAGTGAGACAGCTGCCTGCCACCCGTGTGATCACAGCACACAGAACACTACTGTGGTATGTGCAGGTGGTGTTAGAGGTTCTGTCTGTCCTAGGGATGCTCCTCCACTGGGGCAGCAGCTGCTGTCCAGTTGTGCCCGCTTAACATCTGCCACTGTTGGGCTGGCACCTGGGGTGTGTGCTCCAGCAGGTTTTGTTAGTGAAAGAAGTGCCCAGTTGAAGCAGAATCTGTGCCAAGCACGGGAACAGCCAGGCCAAGTGTGAAACCCAGAAGGTTGGTGCCTTGCCTCAGTGGTGGTTTCTTCTGCCGGCTGGTGAGGAGCGTCCTGCCCGAGTTGGTCACTGGCTAGTTGGGGGTTTGCTCTGCCAGCCCATGGTTCTGTGCTTCCCACAGTGTGCCCCTCGTCTGGGCCAGCAGCAGAAGGGCCCTGTGTCGGAGGGAGAGAAGCAGCTCTGGGATGGCAGGAGCTGCTGCTGGAGTGAAGTGTGTGCACACCTGACGTGCTGTCTGGCACGTGTGGGCGGCTGCTGCCTGGGGGATGCTGGGCTCAGGGTGAATGGATGGAAATCTCTCTAACAGAAGCACTTCATTATGTATTTATTTGGGAAATTAATGACTTTCAGTGCTTTGCTTAATGTACAAAGCAGAAAATCTGCTAGTGGCTTTGCTTTGGCAATTCTCAGCCATGTTTACATCATTAGTGGGTGTTGTGAGCAGGCTCAGTGATGTAGCAGAATGGAGAGGTCACCATTCCTGGCACTTTAAACAAAAGTGAGGGTACCTGCTCTGCTGTTCATGCTCCCAGATTCCTTGGCCTCCTCTGAGGAAAATCTGTGCTCCCTTCCCTCTGGTGGACATCAGGACTGGTGCTGTAGCTGTGTGATGAGTTTAAAAATGGCTGGTGGTGCAGTTCTGTGCAGTTAGTGTGTCAGAGTCCTGGGATTAGCCCGAGTCCTGTGGATCCAATGGGGGAACTGTGTGGTGTGGGTAGTGTTCTACCCTCCTGCTTTCTCCTCTCCAGCTGTATCTGGTTGCATGAATTAAATTAACTGTCTTGCGCTTAGTGGTTTTTCTTTAGCTCTCATTATGTCATAATCAGTTTCTGCACATCACACACAAAGAATAAAATGCTGGTGATGCTGGAGGGAGGTGTCTGGTGGGCTTTGAGCAGGCTGGTCTAGTGGGAGGTGTCAGGGGTCCCTTCCAGCCAGAGCCATTCTGTCCTTTAACTTGCTGACTTTTCTCACCAGGAACCTGGATATTTTCACAAGTTTTGAAACTCTCATAATTAGTTTGGAGTTGTGTTGGTCCAGTCTGCTGTGAGCAGCCCTGTGGCTGTGCCCTGGACATGGGATTCCCAGCGAGGTTCCCCCTGGTGCTGCCCATGTTGTGCTGGGCAGGGCTCAGGGTTGTGCTGCCCCGAGTGATGAGCAGCAGTTCTTGGGTGAAGGGTGAAGCCCCCAGCAAACCCCAGAGGCTGTTGCAGGTGGAAGGGACTGTTTCTTTGGCCATGGCAGGCACCTCCAGGTTCCTCTGAGGAAGATGTGCTGTGTAGGTGGCCCCAGCTCAGCAGCCACAGCTGTGTCCAGGCTTCTGTTCTCTCAACCCATCCTCTGGTGTGTATGTAACACAACAACAGCAGTGTCCCAGCTTGCTTTAGGAATGCAGCAGAGAAAGATGCAGTGTTCTCTCTTCCAGTGCTCCTCCTGACCTGCACTGTCTGCTGGGGATCAACCTCTGTCATGGTCCACAAAGTGTAGCGTGAAAAGAGAAGGTGGAGTCTGGTGCAGGGGAGGGTGATGCTGGGAGGTAACAGCTCCACAAACCCCTCTCCAGCCACGGGAGCAGCATCAGGAGGCACCGAGGGAATGATATTTAGCTTAGGTACCCCAGCAGCAGTGGCAGGTGCTGCTGCATCACTTGGCTGGGTCTCTGCCTTGCCCAGCACTGAGTGGAACGCTCACTGGTCCACTGTGCAACTTGTACTTTGTACTGCATCTTAGAAGGAGAATGTTACAACAAAGTCAATTTACAAAGTCAATTTAAGTGTCTCTGCCAGAGACTGGCATATATAAACAGAAATGAATTGGTTCACTTGTCAAATGAATGGAAACTGAGGATATTACATTTTGTAAGTGATTGAAATCCTGTCGTCTTAGCCTTGTGTTCACCACTTCCAAGTGTGGCTGCTTCATTTTGAAGAGGAAAAATCAGGGAATTTAGATGAAAAGCTAGATATGAAGGAAAAATTAATGCCAATAGAACTGAAAATTTTGTGCAGAGGTAGTGCTTAAGAAAAAGGACAAAGAGTGAAACCATGTTGTTTTCTGCACCAGGAGCGGTCCTTGGTGGGAGCAAAGTGTGCTGGGGAGAGTGGGAGTGGGCAGAAAGCCCTTGCAATAGGGAGGCATTAAAGAAGGTGTTGGTGTTATTGCTGTGGAGCTGGTGGCTGTACCCGGGTGTTGTTGCTGTGGAGCTGGTGGCCCTACCCAGGTGTTGTATGGGCAGGAGCAGGGGGTGTTGCTGGCTGGTGGGCAGCACAGTGAGGCTGGAAAAGTGCTGGTGAGGAGCTGGTTTGAGGCTCAGGCTCCATCCCACAGCTGAAATGTTCCTGGACTTACCTGGAACTCCCCATCCTGCAAATTGTTACCCAAGAAGTGGGGAGGGGCCTCAGGCTGTGCCAGGGCTGTGGCTCTGGCTCTGGCACAGGCAGCTGCCCGTGGGCGACCGTGTCTGCTGCCACCTCTCACCTTTGAGGGGTTCCAAGGTGGGGTCTCCCTGCTCACACGCTTGTGTTCATCCCTCCCAGCCTTCCCTAGCTGCTGAGTCACTACAAATCTTTGTGCTGTTGAATTATTTCTAAGTCCCTTGGTTTCCAAATTGCTTTCCTGCAGACGAGGTTGTCTGGCAGGGCTGCAGTGTAGATGGTGATCAGCAGCCCCAGCTCAGCACGTGGGGGACACAGCAGCAGAAAAAGACCTTCTGGGTTGGTTTAGGAGAGTTGGAAGTGATGAATGTTGGAAGCAATGGCAAGAGCTGAGCTTTAACTCCAGCCTGTGTCAGTAGCTCGGCAGGACGCGTTGTGAGACACGGCTGCTGGGGTGTGCTGCTGCAGTCCAGAATTCCTGCTTCCTCTGGTACCTGCAGCGAGGAGAGGTGTGGGGGGACAGTGTCCCCTGGAAAACAAGCAGGGGAGATCCTTCAGCTGGGAACGTGGTGATTCTGTCATCTGTGGCTCCTCTGCCTCATAAAGACACGGTTTGGTGGGCTGGGTTTGATGGCTTGGTGGGCTGGGTTTGTTTCTTGGCCTCAAGCAGGTTGTTCAGCCAGATGAGACTCCCCAAGCCTAACAGCAGACAGGAGACACTGAAGCGGGGAGGGCTGTAGTGCCCTTGGTGGGTGTCTTTCTCCTAATGGTATCTGATCTAAATATGACACTCTCTGCATACATTTGGCGTGGATAATTGGCTGCATCTTGCTTGGAAGTGGGTACCAGAGCTTTTTTATAGCTTCTGTGTAATTGGAATTCCAGGAGGGAGCGGCCTTTGTCTTGGTAACCACCCTGAATTGCTGTTCCACGGCAGCACTGAGCCAGCACTGCTGCCAGCCCAGCGCTGCCCCAGTCCTCACTGGCACGCAGGGCTGCTGGGCAGGGCACGGGCAGGGCTCGCTGAAACAGAGGACCCGGGCTGCGCTGCCCAGCAGGAGTGGCACAGGCAGTGGCATGGCACAGTCAGAGCCAGGCCCGGGCAGCGGCTTCGTGCTGCACAACTCGGGCACGGGCACCAGCAGAGCCAGGGGCTTTGGGTCAGAAGGAAGCTGTGTTGGTCCAGCAAGAACCAGCGCACGGTGTGGCAGAGAGCAGGGCTGGCAGCAGCCCTGTGGCAGGGAGGCTGAAGCATCTTGTGCCCAGGCTGGCAAAGAGCAGGGCTGCCAGCAGCCCCATGGCAGGGAGGCTGAAGCAGCTGTGCCCAGGGTGGCTGAAGCAGCTGTGCCCAGGCTGGCAGAGAGCTGGTGGGAGCAGGGCGGCGGGCGCTGCCGCGGGCTGTGTGCTGGGAGCTGTGCTGGGATCCACGGGGGGTACTGGTTTTACTCACTGAAGCTCCTTTGTTTTGCAGAGATCTTGATGCAGACGCCCTTTTGGATTTCTTTTTAATAATGTGTGACCCTTCACCTTTGATCCCTTGACCTGCATTACTTTGGTAACCATTTCATTTTTTAATTTCATTTCATTTTAAGTTTGGTGTGCAAGCTGTAACGTTTCATCGTTTTAAACTGTAGCATTCTTTGACCTCCCCAAATGCCTTTTTTTTTTATGAGGATATGTAATATTGGCTTTTCTTGAATAAAAATTATTTCACTAGTTTAAAAAAAGTGATTTTCATTGGTTTTTGCCTTTTTTTTAACTATGTGTATGTTTCTTATATAGTAATTACTTTTTTTGACCTGTGTTCTTCCAGTACTTAATTTATTTTCATATTTCTGTACTTCTTTGGTTTTAATTTTTATTTCTCTGCAGTTCTTTTGGTCAGTAAAACACACGCTGGTGTGTCCATCTCCATCCATCCCCCATGTCCCTCCTGTCACACTTTGACAGCTCCATGTAACTATGGGAACACTTAAGATACTCTTATGAATGAAAAATATGCTTTACTGTTAAAGTGTTGTTCCCTGTCCCAAAGATAACTTTTCCTAACCATCAGCGTAAAACTGATAGCTGTTTTAATAAAAGATTAGGCTTTAGACCGAAATTAAGTTCTCAATTGAAACTCAATTTACTTTTGTTTTTACATTACCACTGAAACCAAAAGGAAAGTTACTGATGCTGTGAGATGTGCTGTAAGCACAGATGTGCTGCAAGAACCAGTGCTTTGTGCACATGGGATAGTAAAGCCCCCAGAGCTTAGCATCTGCCTCTCCATTGTTCTGGTGTGGCCAGGTTCTGATCTTGCCTTGTAAAGGATCCTGTGAAATCCACTGAGCATGGCCCACTGAAGTAGAGATGATTTTTTAAGTGTCTCATTATTTTATTCTCTAACACTTAATGCTGAAGTTTTAATTGCACACAGATGAAGCTGCTAAATGAGCACTGAAATGGATTTAGTTCCTCTCTGAGCCTTGTTGATGCTTATAAAACTTTATATCATTCATTAGGAGTACAGAGGAAATTGCAGTGAGCTGTTCCCAGATTCCAGGTCTCTCCTGGACACTGCCCCTGTCTGGCCCTGCCAGAGGAGCCCAGAGCCCACCTGAAACCCCTCCTGACAGCACTTTCCCTGCCACACAGCCTGGAGCCACCCCTCTGCAGTGCTTGCTGGGGAGCTGCTGCCCAGGTACCCACAGGGGCCCTGTGGGGCTGTGCCCCAGCAGGCCTGCCCTGGGCAGTGGAGTGCCCTGGCATCTCCAGAGCCTGTCTCGGGAACCATCTTCAGTTTATAGGGGGCATCTGTGCTGGAGGAGATGTCATTTCCAGCACCAGTCTTGGCCCTTAGGCTGATCTTGTTTTGTAAGCTGCCCTTGCTTGTGTTTGCAGTCCCCTATTGAAAGAACAGGGTGACCAAACCAGAGCCAGCATTAACATCTGCTGCCAGCTCTGCCCCAGTGGCTGGGAGGCAGGATGGACAGTCACAGCCTCCAGCAGAGTTTGAAGTCTTCAGCTGGCTTTTGCCTTTTCCCCTCCTGTGCCAGCTTTGAGCTGTAATAGTTTTTGTAAGCCTAGAGTTGTGGTAACAAGGCTGCTGCTCCTACATCGAGCACGTTTTGGATAGCTGGGATTGCCTTGTACTCTGGTTTTAATGCTGCCTGTCAGCCTCAGAAATATGATCCTCCAGAATCATCTCAAGCTATTTCTTTAGCTTCAGAATAGGCTCTGTAAAACTCAGTGGAAAAAATATTATTTTGCCCAAGAAAACTCCTTGAAGACTTTTTTTCTCCTCCTTGTAACACATATTTTACATCAGCAGCAGTTAGCTGTGAATGCCTTGACTTTCTAGGAAAGTAATTTTAAAAAAAATCTTTATTTAGACACCTGGAAACCGACAGGAGTCTCCCTCTGCTCAGAGGGCTGGCTTTCAGATGCCTCCTGGTAGAACAAACAGTGAGGAAAAAACCCAGAGGAATAAAAATGTTGTGAGTCGGAGTCAATAATCTAACCCCCCGTGATGTTAAAGGTGGCTAGAATTTCTTGTTGCAGGAGACCCTTTGCCATGCCAGCCCTGTCTTTCATAAGGTAAGCTCTCTTGGCCGTGCAGGTAGCTGGGTGTAGCTCTGGAGCTCTGGGTGACAGGAGGATGCATGCAACCTTGTTAACCATGACTCAAGTGTTCTGTTGGCTGCAGATGGCATTCACTGCAATGGGTGTAATTAATATGGATGATGCCTGTTTAGCTATTACAGGGGCTTCCAGGATGCTAGAGCTGCTGAGGATGGAGGAGGTAGAGCACTTAGGAAGGGTGACTGGAATTGTTTTGTTTCCTGTACAAACAGCCAGTCTTTGTAGAAAAAGCTGTTTCATGAACAGCAACAGCACCAGCGTTGACCAGAGTTTAAAGCCTGTCTCCAGTCTCTGCTGCAGTGCTACTGGGTGATCCCAGCAACTGCCAGTTCATGGCAAAACATGATGGAACTCCATTCATTTTCTGAGCTTGTTTTCTACTGAACAGGAGCTAAAATGCCTATTTTCTCCAAACACTTAATGAAAGAGCTACACAAATGCTGCAAAATGTTGTCAAAGCAAAACACTTGTCTATTTAAATATTAAGAGAATACTCTGAGAGATTAGTTCCTGCTTAGGAGCTGTTTCTGTTACTCAAAGCCCTAACACTGATAGCATCTACTCCTGAGAGAGTCTTAGTTCTGAAGTGTTGGTGTCTGCTGCTGGGTGCTGCTCTGTGCTAACCTTAACATCCGGCTCAACGGCTGAAGTGAAATCCTTGGCACATCTGCTAGATTTAGAAGGTTGCATGTCTCGCCGTTCAGGTAATGCAGCTGGGGTGGGATTAACCTAATCTGCTTTATTCAGCCTAATAGACACTCGTGCATCTCTCATCTGCATGTGCTCTCGGTTAACACAGTAGATGTTGGCAGCAGGCAGATCGCTCCCTTCGCTCTGGGCTGCTCAGAAACATGCCCCAGCACAAAGCAAACACTGTTTTTTCTGTCACTGCTAGACCTCTCCAGACACGCAGCATGAGGAAGGGCACCCGGGAGAGGTTTACGTGCTCCCCCAGTCTATCTGAGAAAAGGCAGATTTCTGTGCACAGGAGCCTGGTCCAGTGGGCAGCTGTCCCGGCAGGTCGGTGTTAGGGCTGGTGGCTTCGGGGTGAGGATCCTGCTCTGGTGCTTGGAGGGGGAGCCTGTTCTCGGAGGGCAGCAGGTGGGCAGCTGGCCCAGCCACGGGAGCTCTGCTGCCCCGCAGCCGCCCGCGGAGTTCCTCCTCCTCTGGGGCTGGGGTGGATTTCCCAGCTTCTCGCCCCGCTTGCTGCTCTGTGTGGATATTGTTTTGCAAAGTCCTTCAATAATTCAATTACTGCTGTTGCTTTGGTCTTTATTCTCGAATGCATTGAGGTCTCTGATGGCTGGAGGGGTGAGCTGGCGCCGTCGGGCAGCCTGCCCCGGCTCAGGCTGGTGCTTCTGCTTTGACTCTGCTTACAGAGTAGAACTATAGCAATGGAAACCCTGCGTTTGGCTTTCTGTGTGTGCTGGAGCTGGGACTTCTGTCTTCCCTTCACTCTTAGCTGCAGACCTCGCGTGAGAAAATGTTTGGTGATAAAAATGTGTTTTTATTTCTCCTTCAGGTTTGGCTTGTCTGCTTTTCAGCCCTTCTAGACATTGGAAATTCCAGTTTCTGTTTGTTTTCTCTGGATTCCTTCCCACAAGACAGAAGTGAACTCAGCCTGGATTATTGGGGAGAGCCTTGGCTGGGAATAAGGATAATTGCAGTCTCTGGCTGTGTCACAGATTTACTGATGAGTTTTTTTTTTTAAGTTATTCACCTGCACTGTATCTGTTTCCTCAGCTGTAAAATGTGGGTAATTACCTCCATTGTAAAATGTTATGGGGTTTGCTGGTAATTATATGAATGAAGTGCTAATTACAGTGTTTATTACTTGGACCTAGTCTAGATCTGGGTGGTGTTTGTTGCATCGCTCATCACAACAGGAACACCACCCCTTGCCTCACTGTTCTTTGAGAGGGGCGTGGAAGGGGAAGGTGTCACAGCTCCCAGTGAGAAGCACTGCCATGTTTTCACCCAGGTCCATCCATTAACCTCCTGTCTTGACCCTCCCGAGTTAGGGCGGTAGCAGGCTGAGGAGAGGCCGAGGAGTTCCTAATCTGGGGGCTGGAGCCTCTTGTACTTTGGCAACATGGGTTTGTGCTTTGGCATTGGCTTCTCCTCGTGGAGGTGGGTAGAAGAAAGCAGTGCTGTTTGGGACACCAGTGAGGGATAATCCCTGTGCTACCTTGTGGACTCGGTTCCTTCAGAGGGTTTGACCTTGATGCCAGGGAACATGTCCTTCCAGCTGTGAGACTGTTTCCCTCTTGTAAAAGAATACAGCTTGCAGGACTTCATTATCAGATGTTTTATTTGCCTTTCTCTTCTCCGTTTATTTAGAGCATGTTTTCTTTGTAGCTGGGAATAGCTGCACTATCCACTAAGCAAGGCTGGGGAGTGCAGGAAGAATTGATAGTCTTTAAGGTAGAAATGGAATGTTCTCATCCAGAAAATACTGCTGCTGCTGCCCGGATGATGCTGTAGCTTCTGATGGCAGTTACAGTGAGTTATGTCTTGCATCTGGTAACGATGAGAGGCTCCTGCCTGGTACCAGCCTTCCCTGGACACACATTTCATGCCACAGCAACAAAAACGTGTTCCTGGTTTGTCTTGCTGTCGTTCCTGCCCACTCTGTTCTACCAGGTCTCACTCTGTCTGGGTTCTGCTGGATGGATTTCAGCCCTCGTCTCCACACACCCTTCCCCACCAGCCTCAGCCTTTCTCTGCCTTGGGAGAGCAGCCGTAGATTCAGAATTCAGTAGCAAGCTCAAGGTGACCCTCTGAGCAGCTCTTCTTTTCTCATAGGCCCGTGACTGAATGAGCTTTTACCTTTGGAGAGGAGGTTTAGTTACTGCCCAGTATAACAGCATGAGAAGTCCAGGACTGTCCAGCAGTGGACAGCCAATTTTTAATTGCAATTATGCACTTTTCTAAACTAGATGCCATCTTGTTACAGCTGATTTCTGATTGAAACTCTGTTGAAATTGGTCTTGCAGTATTTCAGTTGTGGCCAGTGCCAAGTCCATCTCTTGCAGCTTAACTGCACTGTTCTGTTTGGGGGTAGCTAAGAGAGACAATGGTTCCAAATGCAGGTTTTTTTCCAGGGCTTTTAGGTTGAAAACATTTTAAGGCATCACTGAAAGTTTACCAGGTGCTTGTATTTCTTCATCATCCTCTGTGCACACTCCTGCCTGGCACCAGCTGCAGCGTAGCTTTGCCCCAGCACCCCAGAGGGGGTCTGCAGCCTGCCCAGGCCTGCCACCCACCCAGCTCCCAGCCTTTCTGCTGCTGTTGTCCCTTTCCACCCCGTGAGCAGAGCTGCTGGTGCTGGGCAGGCAGCTCAGGGCTCCTGCAGCATCTGACTGGCCAGCCACGGCCATGGCATGGCGTGCTCCTCTGGGTCTGCTCCTGACTTCATGAGTGACCTGTTTCTGCTGTGGCAGTGCTGGCTGCAGTGCTCAGTGACAGGCTGCAGTGCCATTTCAGACGGGTGAAAACCATCTTTCTCAGCAGTAAGTGTATGGCAAGAGCTTGCCTTGTTAGGTGGAGGAAAAAGTACACGAGGGAATATTGTCCCTCCCCAGTCGCTCTTACATCTCTTTAAACACCTAAAGTATCAGGTAGTTGTCAGGAGTATCTGTGCACTTCCCCAATATTCATGTTATGTTGTTTAAAAACTGTTTATGTGAGAAGAAAAATGTGGTTTGTTATTATAGAAGCACCATATATTAATATTAATTTGGTGTGAGATGCTTCAGAGCCAGTAGTGTAATACAGAAGCTCTTCGTGCAGGCTGCACAAGTGAGATGCTCTGAGTTCAGTAGGAGGCACATTGACTACGTAACCTCAAGGATAATAATTCAGAATCGAGATTTACTCAAGTCTGATTTTACAGAAATCTTGCAGAAAGTGGAAGGTGCATGATGTCTGTGGGATGTTTGTCTCTGACCACTCTGAGTGCAGTAAATCAACAGTGTAGGTAACCTACAAACGTTTTACTTTTTGATGTAAATGTTTAGTAATGCAATCATTATAAACTCTCAGGGTTTCCTCCTCTTAGAAATTACCGGCTGTCTGTGTTAAACGAGGGTGGCTGAGTGTTACATAAAGCCCCTGTAGCTCATGGAAAAAACGCTTTCAAGTATCAATTAAAATGCAGCATCACCGTGAAAACAGAAGTGTTAAAGCCGAAGTGAGCCCAGCACAGAGCTCTGCTGAGTGGAGCTTTCTCTGGTTTGGAGGGCAGGTTTCCACAGTAAGTCCCCTTTGGGCAGCGATGCAAACCCCAGAGAAGCCCCCCAGGGGATGGTTTATTTGTCAGCGCAGGAAAACCTGCCTGAACCTGCGTGACTTGTGTTTTAAGGCTGCGGTGGCTTTGTGAGTCAGG
>VYZU01075211.1:0-25012 GCA_013401355.1 Ceyx cyanopectus | reverse complement strand
ATGGCACCAACTGCCCTCCCATGACACCAACCTGCCCTCTTCCCTCCCACCACACCAACCCACTGCAACACGTTCTTAGCCCCCTACTCCAACCAACACTATTTCAAATAATGGGCACACTTCCATCCCTTCTTCCTATGAAAATTGACTTTTTTTCCCCTCGATTTTTAATTATTCCCTTCTCAAATCCCACCAACTGCACCTCGTATCTCTTTGTACCTGACACTCAACAGCTCTGTGCTACCCCCCCATCCCCTCACAGCCACTTAGCACAGAGATTTCTCCTCTGCTAAGGGAATTCCATCTCACAAATCCCCATTTTGGTAACACTGTTGAATATTGACTTTTCCAGCCCGGTTGCAGTAGGTACAAGCCTTGTTTATGTTTAATGATCCCAAATTCCAAGGAGCTCAATCAAGGGGACATTTGAGGAATGCACATTGCACCACACACGATGAATTCTGGTGGGTTCAGCCTGTAACTTCAGACAGCAAAGGGGGATCTTTAAACATGGATTTCATTGACAACAGCCCCGAAATCCAATGGGCCAAGCTCAGGCTTGTTGAACACTAAATTATTTGCCAGCCTAGCCACCATGTGCCAAGTGCCACGAGTAACAATATTCATTACACAACAGGCTGGGGATGGTTGCTTTTGAAGATCTTTAGCACAATGCTCATCACAAATATTACCAACCAGATGCTCTGGTTTTTGTTTGGTTTTTTCAAGGAACAATTTGCTGTTGATGGGAAGAAAAACCCCAGAACTGCTCTCAGACTGCAGGGCCACGTGCACAGGAGCAGCTACAGCCTCACACTGGTTCCTCCCTGCCAAGACTCCAGCCAGACCTTCCCCCCCTCTGTTTTAGGCAGCTGTGCAGAGGCAAAAACCACCTCTGAACTGTATTCCCTCTCCTGCTGCAGGGCAGGTACAAATTGCTAGAGCATAAAAAGACCATTGGCACCGGAGGCTCCGTTGGTTTTTTTGCTAATCCCTCACCAAAATAGTATCCCCGGGATGGGAAAATAGCAGAAAACACTTGATTCTAGTGCAGCTACTTGCTTCAGGATGGCAACGTTCAGAGTTTCTGATTAAAAGCAGCAGCCAACACCAGTGTAAATAAAAGGAGCTGAAGGTTTGCACGGGCCAGGAGATGTTACCCGGTGTGTAAATCACAGCTTTGATAAGGACATGGTTTCACAAACCTAACATGACAGTCATTCCCAGAGACAGAACACCTACCTGCAGGGCACTCACTGAAAAGCCTTCTGTGGTACTTCAATTGATGTCTAGCCCTCCGTGGCTTCCATCCCTTCAAAGGAATCTCAGATCCTACGGTTTTAATTGGCTCCACTGTATTATTATAGAGAGGAGAAGGCTGAGAGGGGATCTAATGAATATCTAGCAATACATAGGGGCTGAGTGTCAGGAAGGCAGGGACAGCCTCTTGGCACTTGTGCCTTGGGACAGGACGAGGGGCAATGGATTCCACCTGGAGTGCAGGAATTTCCACCTCAACATGAGGAAGAACTTCACTGTGAGGGCTGGAGAGCATTGGAACTGACTCCCCAGAGAGGTTGTGGAGTCTCCTCTGGAGACTTCCCAGCCCTGTCTGGATGCATTTCTGTCTGATCTGCTCTAGTTCTGCCCTGCGCTGGCAAGGGGGTTGGACTCGACGATCTTTGGAGGTTCCTTGCAACCCTTGTCTATGATTCTGTGTTTATTAATTTGGGTAAAGAATTAATGGTAATTTATGGAGCTATTACATAGTTAGTCCCAACACTTGCAGTACCAGACACGACACCTGACAAGGTCTGGATTTCACAGATAGCCAGTGAGACACATCCCACTACAAGGACCCAACCACAACCAGGGATGAACGGGGCAAAGCTTTACTCAAACACACACTACAAAACCTCCTCACATCCTAGAGAGCTATGATGGAAACATCCAACATCCCTGAATTCTGCTTTCAGGTGTTTCCACTGCAGCTACAAGTGTTTGGGGTTCCCCTTTCTCTGGCAGGACCCCAGGCACAAGAGTGAGAGTTTCTGGCAGTGGTTAATCCTGGGTGGAAGGGATGTAATGAGCATTAGCTGAATGATGCTATTTGAACCAGGTGACACCAACATTCATTTCTCTTACAGTAATGCTTCATCTTTGCCAAACCTCTCATTTCCTTATCTTTCTACTGTTTCCTCCTTTCCCACACCGAGCCAGTCAGCAAAATGCCAACGTGTGGAATTCAGAAGATTGCCTCTGATCCCATAAAAAGGGCATCCCACAAATGAGATGCCTCCAGCGAGTGCCAAAAAGCTGACAGATACGACAGACTCAGCCCAGGTCAGATCAAGGAGGACAGTGATTTTCTACCCTGGCTCCATTAATTGCAGAGGATGGCAGAGCTCAGTGCTGCCACGAGCAAATCTCACCTCTGGCCACGGGCACTATCAATTTTTCAGGAGAAATCCTGGGCAAGGAGGTGGTTGGGTGGCTCACAGCACAGCAAGGGCAGTGGGTGATGCTCAATAAACCTCACCAAGCAGGTTGCAGCAGATGTATGATCCTAAAACTATTCAAGAGCTGTCTGAAATGAACCCTGCTCCCACAAACAAAGAGCATCAGTGGTGGGCACCAAGGACTGAGGCATCTCTGTTCTCTGGCCCAAATTAAAGCTACTCCTGTAATTGGCCACCCCCCCTCTGAAGAGGTGGCTATTTCACTGTGCTCCATGCACTGCAAATCATTAACTCTCCCTATAAATCAAAAGCAATGCTTATGTAGGGAACGTCAAGGATGAAGTACTGAAGTCAGGGACATACTGTGAAAAAAGGCTCTTAATGACTCAGAGTAATATATTTTGGATGTTTGAGCAAACAAAGCATTCATAAAGCTCTGCAGAACTGCTCCTTTCAGACCCAATGGAGCCTTTATTCCCAAGTTACAGATAATAGTGATTGAAGGGAGGAGAAAAGCCAAGGACACTCAACCAGGTACAGCAGAGCTCCCTGGTATTTTCAAGCAAGGAGGCATGGAAATATTTCACATTGCTCTTCCCTGATGCTGCCTACTGCAGGCTGGAAACTCACTTCCAACTCCTTTTTTTTCACCCTAGCTTCTTCACTTAACAAGACCTGAAGGTATGAACTGCTCATCAGAATGTAGGAAATGAAGGAAAAAAAAACATGCTTAGCTTCAGTAGGTTCACAGAGGCTGGAAGGTAGAAGTCAGGAGACTCCTAACTAGTCTATGGCACAAGGAGTCTGAGGAAAAACCTGCAGGGGATGGGAAGACCTTGGGAAAGTGAAGTGGTCTCACCTCAGGACTACATGGCCCATATCACCAAAGCTTACAGCTTGTGAGGAAACACCAACCTGCACATGCTCTGGAGGCATGAAATGCAGCCAGAGTGCAAGAACTGAGAAGGGTGTTTCGTGACAGCAAAGGGTGTGAGAAGTTTCTGTTTGGCAGCTCACACAGAAGGGGAGAAGCTGGAGTTTGGCCAGCATGTCAAGGTTAACAACCCCTCTATTACAAAAAAAAAAACCAACCCAACCCCACAATGTTATGGGTGAATGTGAAATGGCTACAGATGGTCAGGTGTTGATTTTGCATGTCCTCTGAAAGACAGTCCTGTCAGCACTACGCTGCCTTCTAACCACATTCTGAAGTTCAATACCCTGTCAGCAGGAAGAGTGTTGGCTCTTTAACTGACTCATCAATACCTTGCTCTTTTAGTTGCCTCCAGTGATTTTCCACCCCAGCACTGCTCTGTGGCTGGGTCTCCAGGATGAGAATACCCAGCACAATTCGTTGCTGGGTTCTGGTTTTTATCCCCTCTCCTCACTAATATTCCTTTATGGAAAGAAGTAAAACTCCTTGTGCTGCAGATGGTTACTGAAGGAGAAACAGATGCTGTTTAAGCTGGAGTTACTGAACCACAACCACATGCCTTGTTTCCCAAGGTTACCCTCCCAGCCATCCCAAAATTGCTTTATAAACCCATGGCTGGCACTGCTGGAGATTCTGATCCTTGCTTGGCTTTGGCATGTGCTCTGAAGACCTGCACCAGGTCAAAAAGAGCAAAATGGGGACCAGAACAAGTCACCTCCTCAGCTCTGTGGGCACCTTCCTTACCTCTTTTCTACTTCAGCTAGAATCATGGAATGGTCAGGGTTGGAAGAGACCTTAAAGCTCATCCAGTTCTAATCCCCTGCCATGGCAGGGACACCTCCCACTAGAGCAGGTTGCTCAGAGCCCCATCCAGCCTGACCTGAGAACCTGCCAAGGGTCGGGATGCCCCCACCCCTCTGGGCACCCTCCCTGGAGATCCCTGTTCTCCAGTAAAGCATGAAGCTTTTCTTCATGCCCCATTTCAGATGGAGAAGATGATTCCATATCCTAGGCAGGGCTGGGGTCCCAGCAGCTCTCTTGTGGAGTGTTGTGCTCCTCCCAGGCTCCCTCCCAGCCTCATCATCCCAACATTGCTGTCACATTTATCATCAGGCAATGCATGCAAACAGAAAATACAATAGACCAACTCATTTATTTCCACTTGTTATTGATGACCTTTCATGACTTTCATAACTCCTCCTCGCTCCACCACTCCTGAGTTATGAGGTCATCAGTAACTCAGGGAAATAAATGAAGTTTCCCATCAGCCTATTGTATATTCCCATTTATTACCTTTTTATTACCAACCTTTAAAGTTTTATCCCCCAGTATCTTGTTTTACAGTGGCACAGCATTCAGATGGAGGGCTGGAGATGAAGCAGTTCAGTTGGGTTCCAGCAGAGGAAGGGGTTGTGCTGACCCCACAGACACTAGTGCCATTTTTTTTCCAGCCATCTGACACCCCTGAGCATCTACAACCACCTTCTCTGTGCAACCCACCAAGATCAAGAGGCTTCCTGAAGTCCAGGAGTAAAGCAAGAAGGAGGCTGGAGTTGCCTGGTTCTGCAGGACACAAGAACACTGCAGCAGCAGAAACCAGCAGCAAAGAGCCCCTGGCCTGTGAAGAGGATCCTGCAGCCCCAGACCAGAAAGGCTGAGGGCAGAGCATAAAGTTTTTCTTCACTACTTGAAGAGGAAAATATTGGCATTGCCCAGGGAAGCTTGCAGAATGCACAAGGCTGGGGATATGATAATGCAAGGAGCAAGAGAGTGCTAAGCTAAGGTAAAAGGGGAATTATTAATGGAAGTTTAATAATAATATCACTGGAGAACTCAGAGCAGCTTTGTAAAATAATGATAATAAAACCAAAAAATCTCAAAATCTCTTTTTTTTTTTTTTTTTCCCAAGCAATTAATTTAAATCAAGGATACAGAGCTGGCTTCTTTCCAAAGGGAAGGCTAGGAAACAACCTGAAAGGGCAAGAGAATTGTCTCTGGATCAGGACCAAACTCCATAGCTCATGGGAGCATTTTTACTGACATTCATAGAAAGCAATTTACTCTAAAAATACAAATGGAAATGTCTTTCCCTTGGACCAAAATGAAGGTTCCCTGGACGACAGGGGGCTTCCCAACCCCAGTCCATGCTGAAGGGGCTCAGCAGAGAGGGGGGAAGAGGGGACAGAGGTGCCAACCTTGACCCATCCTAGACATAACAGCAGAACCAGAGTCTCCTTCCTGAAAGGATGCTCAGTCCTAAATCAATCTGTCCTGGAGAAAACACATGGTTTTGGGAAGAAAAATGGGGAATGTGATCCTCTGCTCTTTACTTATTAGTTTGTCATTGCAGATCACTCTTGTTTGTAAAGGGAAAAACCTCTACCCAAGCATCCCTTCTCTCCACAGCTCTTGTCTTGTGAGCCAGCACCTTCTGAAGCAGCATTTCTCTGCCAGTCCTTCTAGGAAGGGTCTAGAGCAGCCAGCAGAAGAAACATTAAAGCAGATTAAACATTAAAGCAGCATTAAAGAACCTGTGGCCACTTTGCCATGATGAAGAAAGGCCACCTTGTCCTGACCATCAGCTGCCTGACACGTGGGATGAAGACAATATGACCCTCAGAACTGCAGCTCCATGTAAGGAGAAGCCATCAGAGCAGATGACACCTCCAGCTAGGACTTTGAAACTTGAAATGCAAGAATTAAACCCAGGGAAAGTTTTAGGTACCCACCTCTGGCTGGTGAAGGTGGTGAAAGCCCAAAGTAACCCAGGTATTCATTTTAAGCCTCTCAGTTAGATGTCCTGGATTAGGTGGGATGAAGCATGGGTGCCTCAGGACACACTTACATCACCTTTCTGTAAATAAAAGCCATGTTTTCCATCACAAAATTCAATAAAAGAAAATAAATATTTTATAAGCCTGAGGGAAGTTGTTTTCTTTTTTTTTTTTCCCCCTCTCCCTGCTAGGGTGAAGCCAGCACTGTGCTCAGAACTACACAAGCTCATATTTTCAGGCTCTGTGGATGTTCTCCATAGGATCCAGGCTGTGGTTACCAGCACATCTTGGGGGAAGGGTCTATAGACTGCAAAGATTTATTTAAATATTTAATATCTGATGCTCATCACGCCTGATCCCTGAAATATTTACTATCTGGTGTTTGTCACTCCTGATTCCTGTCTTCCACAGCCTGGTTTTTAACCTGATAATAAGATTTTAATTGTGACAGAGCTATCTCTGAGGCTCTGCTCCCACCAGGGCAAAAATCCCCTTGCACTTGAGATGACCTTGGCAAAGTGACTTCTATTGAAACAACTGAGCTCCCCAGCTTCTTCTCAAAATAATAGAAATACATCTCCTGTAATGTAATTTAAGAACTAGCTACCAGGCTGAGGGCAGTTTTGATTTTATTGATATTAGTTTAGTGAACACTGTATATTGTAAAACTGATAGAGTGGGAAAATGACTTCAGTAGATATCAAATTTGATGGAGCTGGGTAGCTGACTGCGAAAGCAAGGAGAGGAACCATCACCTAAGGAGGTGCTCAGTATTTCACTGTGGATTTTTATTTTTTTTAATGTTTCATATTCTGAATAACCTAAAACGGTGGCCCTGAAAACAATAAAATATGCTTCTGTAATACTGCCATTTATGTGCAGTTCCACTTCATTATCCCCATAATCTAACACGGGGGCTCAAAGAGGAGAACACGAACATTTTCTGAGTGATTTAGCAGGATGCTTTAATGATGGATTGAAAATGAACATTGACCCTCTGTAATAGGTGCTAAACTGACACTCTGAAAGCTCTCCATCCGTTTCCCTCAGCCCCACCATCCTTCTTCAATCAGCCCCCTGTCACTTTTATGATGCACACCCATCTCTTGAGACTGGGGGACTGTGAAATGCCATAAAAAACAAGGCAGGGAGGGAAAAAAAAATAGAAAAAAAAAATTAAGTGTTGGGGGGTGAGCATTATTAGCATTTCCAAACTGCTCTGTTCAGTTGCACTGTTGCTGCAGCTCTGAGGGGAAAAGAGATTAAATTCTCACCCTCAAGAGCCTGGGCTGTGGAATTCACCACCTGAAGGGTATTTTGTCATCAAGGTCAAATATCTTTAGGGCTAAATTTAGGGCACAAGGGGCAGCCTCCCCTCCAGGTGCCAAAGCCACCACTGCTTCTTTCCTCCCCTCTCGTGTCCTGCCACCTCCAGAGGGTTTTTCTTCTTGGGCACCAAAGCCACAAACTCAAACACGTAGGGAAATCATGCAGTAAACTGGATTATTTCCATCCAGCAACTCCTAGAAAAATCCTACAGCACCACTGCCCTCAGCACCACAGCTCCAGGTCCTTTCCTGATGCAGTTCCCAACTTCTCCTCCCCAAGCCTGAGGTGTTCCATGGGGTTGTTACGACCCAAATGCAGGACCCTGGTGATCCTTGAACCTTGTCTTCCCTGTTGATGACTTCCCTAACGAGCCAGAAATGACTCTGCTTGACACCCACTGCTCTGCCAGGTGGGGATTTACTCTCTGGGTGGAAAAGAAAAGGGAAAAGTTGGGATGGGAAGAAGAAAACTTCCCTGTTTGGTGACTGGTGCACAGCAAAGTGAAGCTTCCCAGATCACAGAAGCTGGCCCTCTGGAGATCTGGTCCAACCCCCCTGCCAGAGCAGGGTCACCCAGAGCAGGTAAACCTGTAAGATTACAGGAATTATGGGATGTCAGTCAGAATACATCCCCACCAGGCTTTCTCTGCCAACCAACCTGCCCAGCACACACAAAGCAACATCACCAGCGACTCACAATTGTTGAAAATTTCAATTAATTTTTTTCTATATCTGGCAAATCCAGGAAAAAAACCCCTCCTGACTCCCAGAGCAGCCCAACTCCCAGGTTTAAATCCAATACTGCAAGACATTCAGCATTAAGCTTCACACTGGAGTGGTAATAAGATAGTTTTTTTTTTACTGTAGCACGGACTAAACCCTGGACAGCTCTCTAATCTGGTTACCAAAGCTGCTGAGCCATTCTCACTGCAGCTTCCAGCAAGCAAATCACAAAGACAAATTCATTTTCAGCAGGTTCCTGGTTTCAGCTCCAACAGATTTAGTTTGGCAAAGCTGTAAAAACTGGGAATAAAACCTCCTCTGTGGGAAACTTTGAGTGGAGATTCCTGGCTGGGCAGCCCTGCAGCGCCAGAGCTCCACGTGGGGTGGGCAGCAGTGGAAAGTTCCATCTTTTTCCCAATTCTCCTCTTTTTTTTTTTGCCTTATTTGCCCTTTCTTGCCTCCTGCTGCCCTGAACCTTCAGCACCAGCCTCCTGCTAGACCCGAGGGTTCAGTGTCTGCTGCTGACAGAGACCAGGGGGTTTGGAGCTGGAGCACTTCCCACAATCCTATTTCTTTTAATTCCTCCTAACTGTAAGTCTGGCACAGGCTGATTTTCAAGTTCTTGCCTTGGCAGCCTCTGCAGCAGCTTTTCAGATGTCCCCAGTGAGGAATGTGTGAATTCCTGACTAGATAAATGCAGATGGAGCAGCAGACCCCTGCAGCACATCCAGCTTACACCCTTCCCCCCAAACCCCATTTAATTCCCTGATGCAAACCCACGAGAAATACTTCATTTTGGGGGATTTTTTATGGTGACAAGCCCTGTATTGGAGCACTGGGAGTGAATCACCCCCCGTGGTGAGGACATTTGCAAAGCATATTCTGTTTACTCTATCCAGCCATTTAAATGATGGCTGCATTTTATCTTTCTGCTCACACAAGGCTGGCTGCTTCTTTCTAGGTGTTCATCTAATGGCATTCTGGAGGTGCCTTTTTCCCCTCCCTGTGACTGCTAGACAAGAGTCTCCAGGCAGCAGTTTCATTCCTGGAAGAGGTTTTTATTTCCATGGGATCTGGAGAACGTTGTTATTCAGTAATAAATAAGAGCTAACCAAGCTGGGACGATTACAGATCAATTAAAGCATAATAAATTTCATGATAAAATGCAGCAACAGAAGGTTGTTGTGCTGGAGAAGCTGAGCAATGGGCAGCTTTTCCTGGTGGTCTGTTTGGGTATGGAATGGAAAGGGAAAGAGGGGTGGGAAGATGCTGGGATCCAGAGGGCTGTGCAACCAGCAGGGAGCTGGGGAATGTCCCTGAATCACAGAATCATTCAACTGCTAAGCTGGGAAAACACCTCCAAGCATTAAGTCCAACCTTCTACCCAACACTTCTATGTCCTGCAGTGCCTCACCTACGTGGGTTTTGAACCCCTGCAGGGATGGTGACTCCATCACTTCCTTGGGCAGCCTGTTCCAGGGCTTAACTACTCTTGCAGTGAATAAATTATTTCTAATATCCAATATGAACTCCCTCTGATGCAACTTAATTTCCTGTCATCTGCAAACTTACTGAGGGTGCCTCGATCCCCTCCATTTCAGGACTTAGGTAAATATCAAATATCATCTATTTTAGACATAAATTCTACATAAATATAGAGAAAATGATATGCAACACCCATAATTTGACTTTGCAGGGTGTTGGACTTCTGCAACCCAAGGGGTTTTTTTCCAACTTGAATGATTCCAGGCTAAGGAGGAGCAAGCTGAGAAGGATTCAGGCTCCAAGGGTCACAGCAGCATTCCCAGCAAACCCTGGCTAATTACCATGGTGGCTGATGGAGTCCTGGGAGTTCTCCAGAGCTGGGTCTGTTGAAAGGGTTCATCAGCTCCCTGGGGCAAACTCCAGTTGTTCCCATCACACTGGAGTCAACCAGCTCCCTAACGAGGCATCTCCTGCTGGTTTTGTGCTATTTAGGCAGGTTGCCCAGGGAGAGTCACCAATCCAAAAAAATAGATTAAAAATCCCATTTTATAGATATATTTATATTGATATATAAATATATATCAAACAAGGCTCAACTAATTCCTCAGAAACCTTGCTCCAGAGGATTCTGCCTCTGCTGCCAAGTGCTCATCCCCTCTCCCAGAGGAACCAGGGAAGGAACTAAAGTTTTTCCACATGATTATTACCTTCACATTCTGCTCGATGTATGCAAAATAGATGATAGCTTAGGCTTGCACTTAAGCTCACCCCCAGCACTGCTGTTCTTGGGAAGGAACACTTAAAAGTGGCAACAAACAGGCTTCAAGCACACATCAGAGAGGAACTTTATGACTCCAGAGAGCCAAACACCCCCAAATTACCTGCCCATTTTGGAGTATCAACAAGACAAATAGACATCGTGTGCCTTCTACTCAGCACTAGGTGTTAGCAGTTAGCTGGGATTGTAAAGAGATTTTAATCATCCTAATATTCTTATTATTGTAATAGATTACTGGGATATTAGATTGCAATTCAATTAAAAAGCATCATCTGCAGATAATTTATCCCCTGCTCATTATTAATGGGAAATTGTAGCCTCAGTGGCATTTTCACAGCAGTGTAGCTCACTGTGCCACAAAATCCAAGTTACAGGTCACCCCAGATGGGGATGGGGAGGCTGGAAGAGCTGGGTGTAGCTGGATTTGTATTTTCTCCCTGCTCTGCTGGGTGATGCTCCCAGAGAATCACAGATCATTCAGGTTGGAAAAGCCCCTTGGGATCATCCAGTCCAACCATTAACTCTACTGGCTGGACCTCCAGAGGTGAAACAACACCTTTTATCCCAGGCAGATTTGGAGAACACCAGTTTGCAATCCCCTCAAATTTCCATTTCTGCACCAGCACCACCCTCGTGCTCAGGACAACCCCCTCCTGCAGCATCAGACCCCAGGGAGGAGCAGAGCCAGGGTGTCCAACATCCCTGCAGACCCCCCCCCCCCCCATCCCACTTTGGAGGGTGGGGGTGTTCACACAGCTCCAGCACCAAGATGCCCACGCTGCTCTGAACTGCTGAAGCACACCGCACGCTCATTTGCATAACTAATTATTAATAATAATTAAATAATAGCAAAGCTTTTTAATGAGTTTCTGTTCGCTGGCATCACAATCCAGCAGGCAAGTGTGATTTCAGCTGGTTGGGTACAGAGGTGAGGACAACCAGACCCCCCCCAAGCTGCAGTGGTGACTGAGAGCTGATAGATTCCTCTGCTCTCCCCTAATTAGAGGCAGATAATCACTGTGACAGTGATAAATGACATTGCACACGGGAAATTTCATCTTACAAATAGTAACAGCTCTGCTTTCAGTGCTGTGGCAAAGCCCTCAGAAGCAAATCCAACATTTAGATTAGGGAGGAAGATTTTAAAGGGTTTTTTTCTTGTAAAAACAACCCCTCCCCCCAGACAAAAAAAAAAACCCAAACTCAACAGAAAAGGTTAGTTGAAGGCTCAGAGATGTAATTAGGAGACTGCTGCTTAACTCTAACTTTCTGCTTATGGTTCTGGGGTGGTGTTTAAATCCCAGCAATGTGAGGAAAGCAGCAATTCAGGCTGAACACCCTGCTGGCTATCACAGCTTTATTGTCACTTAGTTTGCTTGAGCACAGAGAAACCCCCAATCCAGGAATGAATATTGCACATTACTTGGTAGGGAAATTACAGATTTTTGGACTGTTCTATGGTGTTTTTTTTCTAATTGCACAGCCTTGAATAAAGTGGTTTTAGAATGAGAAGGGATCCGAGATCCCACAGGATTTGGGAGTAGCTGCTGCTACTCTGCACTGGTGTTTGGCATCCCATGGGAAGGACAAGGGTGCTTCCTATGGACACTCAACCCTCACCAGAGGAAGAAAACCCCCCCTCCAGCTTCTCACACACAAGCAGCACTCCCAGAGTTGTGCTCTAGCCCCTTCCCCAGCTCCATCATCCTCTGGATGTGCTCTAGCTCCATAGGTACCACAATTCACCTCTTTCTCTCCAGTGCCACTGGGAAGAGATTGCTCAGAATTCCTTTGATTTGAGACCCTTTCTCCTGTCCAGGACTTCACTGGGTTAGCAGCAGAGCCCTGAAACCATCAAATGAAGGATCAAGAGAAAAAAAACCACATCAAAACCTCATGCCACTGTCCTTTCTCTCTGTAGTGACATCACGAGTGTCACACTGCTCAGACAGGGCCAGCCCTGCTACTTGGATGGGCAAGTAATAAGGTGATTAAATTAAATTAACAGCTCTGCATGTGGCTCTAAATAGATTAGTTTGATTTTAAATTATGATAATATATCTAAATGTACCTAAATTCATCTAAACACCAGGTCTATCTTTCTGTGCAGCCTCCTATTTTAAACACTGCTAGATCCTCATCACTGAATTTCCAACAGGACTGGAGGTGACCTTCCCAGTCCCCTCATTTTCAAGTCCTAGTTGGTTATTTTCTTAGGAAAATACAAGTTTGCTGGCCAGTACAGCACTCCCTGTGAAATCTGCAGCACAGCATGAAGTGAGCAACACAATCAGCAGCAGCAACCTCAGCTCGCCAAAGAACACACACAATTATTAGAATTACAGTTTCCATTTAAAGATCTAACAAATTTCCCCAGTTAAGTTATGCACATATAAAACACACCAAAAAGTACTGTTAGGCTTTTTGGAATGGAAGATAGCAGTGCAAACAAATCGTGGCAGGAAAGCTAATGGAATTAATAAGAATGCAATCTAAATGGTGGTGGGAATGTTCTATTCTAGGCACACCTTATTTCTCACACTACTGCAATTGACTTCTTTTTTTTTTCCTCTCCTTTTTCATTCAGATCCAGGTGGCAGCAGGTTTGTCAAGAAGCCAAAACACCCAGCCCTGGGATTTCATTCACTAGCATGATACAGAAATACTGCTTTGGGAGTGTGAATGGTGGTGAAACACTCCAGTTAAGGTTGGTATCCCATTAAATATTCCAGAATGCATGAATAATATCACACTGGCTGTGCTTTTACTTTACTCTGTTGCTGTTGGTGTTAACTACAGCTCTGATGGGGTAGAGAACACACCTGCAATCCAGGTGTTTAAATAGCACATGCTAGGCACATGTTCAGATAACACACGTGGTATCTAAAGCAGCAGGATGGGCAGGACCATCCTCAGACCCCTCTGGATTCCATCCCTTCAGAGTGTCCTTTTTTAGCCCTGCCAAGAGGTCTCTGAGGTTTGTCCCATCTATGCAGAGGGACTCAGACCTGCTGGAGAAATGAGGTGATGGGAGCTCTGTGAAGCCCAGCAAAGAGAAATTCCCAGGGGGGGCAGCAGGATGCTCATTCCCATGGGATGGACTGGTCTGGCTTCCTCAAACCACAGCCTGTGTTCTCTTTTGGTGCTTCAAGAGGATGTTCATTCCCATGGGATGGACTGGTCTGGCTTCCTCAAACCACAGCCTGTTGTCTTTTGGTGCTTCAAGAGGACTCGGCTCAAATGTGGACTCATGAGCAGCTCTGAGCCCTGCTCCTGCTCCCTCAGGCAGCTCTGCCCACGTGCAACCTCTTGCTTCACCAACTACTTTTCAACTTCTATGAGCTGCTTTGCTTAAAAAAAACCAAACCCCAACATTTATCTGAATATCTCTGCACACCTTTCAGATGCACACTGAATCTCCCATCAGCAGCTCCATCCATCTCTCACTTGCCAGGGAGCTGGGTGGATTGTTTACAGAGAGACACAAATGAAATGTAAACTCCTTTTGGATGAGGAAGATGGAAAGGCTTTGTCATGGGACTCAGCAACAAGAATTTCTGGAAAGCAGCAGCCTACACACGCAGGGAGCAGCAGCTGCTTCTCTGTGCTGGTGATGCTGACACAGAAGCATCACTGCAGCTGGAGCTGTTCATCCAGTGCAGGGTTTTCTTTCAAGTGCTCTGCTCTAATTTCTGAGCTGGACACAGGAGTAGGACCCATTTCTGCAGAGATCCCCTGTTCAGGATGAGTATCCTATTAAAGACAGGCTCTGAACCAGCAATTCCATCAGTCCTGGTTTTGTAGGAATAAGTTTTATCCCTGGGGCTTGAATCAGCCACTTGATCCAGATTTCCTGCTCCTGGAATAAGAAGAAAATCTAAGGCTGAGACACTGCTTGATGGGACCACCCAACTTCTCCAAGTGCTGCCCCACCCCAAGCTTTTGCCAGTGCTGGCCCTCCATTGAGCCAACAGGATTTTGAGGCTTTCCAGTGAAGGTCAAAGCTCTGGAGCACAACTGAAACAATCTGCAGCTGAGGTCTTTTCAGAACTTCAGCAGAAAGTCAGGCAGGGTGCTAAATAAGCAAGCTGCCATCTTCCCACTCTCACTGTTGCAAATGGAGAGTTTCCCAGAGACAGCCCCATTATTAATGCTCTAAATCTGGTACCCATTTTATTCAAACATCCAGACAGAGGCCCCACGACCCTTCTGACAGGTAATTTACTTTGAAAGGACTTAAGAGAAGAAACCTTGTAAATCAGTTTGGTCGGCTTGGAAAAGGTAAAACTCTCAGCTTGAGATGAAAGACATCATTTTTCTTACCCTGGATCTCAGATGGGGAGGAAACCCTGGGTTTAAGAAGTGGGTTAAGATGTTGGGTTTTTTTTCCTGAGCCACTGGGGTAGTAATCTGCTGGGTCTTACTTGATTGCTTCTTATGCTCTGTGACAAAGATACCCCAAATAATTCATCATCTCTAATGTTTGCACCAGGCATTTGTTCCTATTGATCCTTTTCATGAACAAATGAAAAATAAAGATGTGAATGCATTTTTCTGACAGGAACATTCTTTCTTTTTTTTTTTTTTTTCCCTTCTGATCCCTGAACAAAGAACCATAATTCCTCTTTTCAGCCTGCAGAATAAACCCTCTGAACAGTCAGATTTCACGTTCAGAGATGGCACAGCTTTTTATTATGGGGCTGGCATCCCCTGTGCCACCAGTAGCACCAGGAGAGGTGGTGGCTGCTCCATCCCTGATACCATCCCATTCCCTGGGGGGAACCAGCTCACAGCTCTGCTCTCTGCTTATTCATGACATAAAGATTTAATTGCAAGACTTGACATTAATTTTAAGCCTATTAACAACAGCATGATTGATACACACCCCAAATGGCAAAGTTTCTCAGGAGAGAAGTCCTATGTCAGCTGCACTGCCCTAGAATGAACCAGCAGTGAGAAAGCAGCCATGGGTTCCATCAGATCTCACCCATCAGGGTTGGGATGAGGAGAAACCAGTTTGCAATCTACACCTGGTGGGGAATTCTCACCAAATAAACCAAGTTTTTTTTGGCTAGAGGTTTTGCAGCACTTAATTAATGAAATCACAGTGCCAGCAGACTGCCCAAGAGGGGATTTAGATGCTCTTGCTGCTACATCAGCCCAGGGTTCTAACAGAGCAGTCACATGGAGGCTTGCAAAATAAACCCATCATTGTGGAGAAGGTTTAAACACAAAGTCTTGAGAAAACTTGGGAAATTTGTGCATTAACATTATGAATAAAATAAAAAAAAAATCCAAACAACTCAAATATATATCTACACATGCACACACACACATATAAATGAGGATTAGATCATTATTTTGCTGCAGAACCCTAAGTGTTCACTCAGGCACCCAGCACTTATGCCTGCCATTGCTGAGCACTCAATGCAATGTCTACTGATTATAGAGAAAATAGGCTTAAAATGAAATTATTTTTCTTTTCCCCCATCACAGGAATTATTTCTGGTGTCCAAAGGAGGCCAGGAAGAAAAACGAGGTTGGGAGATGGCAAAAGCAATCTCAGAAGAGCTTCCTCACCTCAGAGAAGGAGACTTTGGTCTCCTGGCCTGGCAGGTTTTGGGGTATTTTCCTATCTCAGGTGCTCTCAGCTTTTACTGGTGGGTTCCAGGGGCTGGAAGGTCAAACACCATCAAAGAATTTTAAACAGCCAGGACACCCAAAGCTCCTGGGCACCCAAAACTCCAGTATTTAATCTGGATTTGTAAAATTTCAAAGCCATTCAGGTCTGTGTTGACAGCAATCAGCTCTTTCCTGCAGGGACTGAAGTGTTGTGGTAAACTACAGCTGACAGACGTAGTGAACAATTCCATTTCTGGAAGATTCAATAAATGATAATCTGAAGGGTGAAGTTCCCATTGCTGACAGCTGCCAGGTGAGAAAGGGGATTTGTTTTTATTAAAGACACAGAAAGAACCAATAGGTTGGGTTTTTTCACTGGGATCTAAGCTAATATATACTGACAAGTTTAGCAGATCTGGGTTTTTTTCCCTGTAAATCTTTGAATACTATATTTATATAATTTTTTTTCTTTTCCTGATGAGGTTATAAAGTGTCTCTGCTGCTGACAGGAACGAGGTCCTAGGTTGGTTCTGCTGTATTAACAGTGAATCAAAGGGAAAATATTGTCTTCTGGATGAAAGGAAAACTCAGGTAGTTCTCAATCTACTGTAAATATTAAGAATTGCATAGATCTCCTCAAAGTCTAGGTAGAAATGATGGCTACTTGGCCAAATTCCAGCTTAGTTAATTACAAACTGCCATAAAAAATAATTATCTCATTTAATTGGAAGATGACATAATAGGGGAGTTATCTTAATCAGAAATTTCCTGAGCAATAATTCATTTAAGGAGTAATTTCATGACAGCCTTCCATCTATTAGTGTGAATTTTCACTACCAATCTAAGCTGTAGCCAGCACCTTATTCTGTTTTTACAGTGATCTGTCTTGGGGGTTTCAGATGATTCTCATCACTGCAGATCTGAGTATCTTCCATGTGAAATCAATAGCAATAGCAGAGCCCAGAACTGGATAATGAAGTTTCTAACATGACAAGAGAGCTGAAATCTCCTTTTCTCACACCTTTCTCCTCCTCTGCTGTCATTTCCATTTCAGGGCTCTGCTCCTATGGAGGGTTTGGGATGTTTTTGCTGCCTTTTTTTTTCCCCCCCCCCTTTATTACAACCACGCAGACACTTGTAAAAGAACTTGCAGGATCTGACATCAGATCTGACACCTGGAACAAGCTGGGCTATTCTGATTTATTTCTTTATCTTTGTCACAGGTGGATCAAATCCCTCAAGCAAATCATTGCTGAAGCCACCAAGCCTGAGAAGAGGGTGACAGAGGAGGAGTTTAATGGGTGGATGGGAAGAAATAGCAGTGATAATGCTGGAAATTAGTTCCCAGTATCAGGGGGCTACTGGAAGGGGCTGCCCAGCATCCCCATGTGGCTTGGTGGCCACAGCTGGCATTTGCATCATGGAGCAGGGAGCAGAGCAGCTCCCAGTTTCACCTTGGGCATCCAGAGAAGAACTCCAGTGACTCCAACACCATTAACCAGCTCCACTGATGCTCCACATCCCTGGGCATCTCCTGGGCAGCCTGGATCCTGCTGTGCTCAGCCTCCAGCCTGCACCAAGCCACAGGCTGGGTAAGAAACCCCCAGGATTTGTGCAGCTCGTGGAAATAAACACAGCCCAGGAGAAGCTGCTGCTAGGGGAGGTTTAGAGCTGAAGGAAAAGCCCAGGGACAGCAGGGAGTGTGCTGGGAGTGATGTGCCTCCCACCCCAGCCACACATCTTCTCCTTTTATTTAGAGCCAGGAAAAGAAATGTTATTGTAGCAAGCAGCTTAGATAATTTCTTCACTGCAGGTAGATGCTTCTCTGACTACACCAAGTGCTACCTCCAGCAATAAGGCCTTAAATCTCCCAGGGCAGGGTTTGACAGCACAGTAATAACCATGTCTGCACCCTTTCTTCCTCAGCTGCTTCTCCTGTGCCTGAGCACGAGCAACACCCTTGCCTGCCAGCCCTGCTCCAGTCCTCTTTATGGCTGGAGAAGCCAAATCAAAGCTATCTGGGTAGGGCTGGCACCTTCCAGAGGGTTTGCACCTCAACCAGCAGCTCTGTGGGTCACTGGGGCACCCCTGCAAGGCTTCTGCTCTCCCATTCCAGCTCAAATGTCCACCTCACATCAAAGGAGCCAAGTGAATCCTGCTCCCCGTGGACCAGGAGCATCTCAGCTGCAGGCACAAGGCTCCTGCTGCTGTTATGACTGGATAGCATTGAGATGGATGGCCTGCCCAAGAGGTTTAAATGACTTTTTGGTCCCCATCATCACCAGGAGAAAGCTAACACGACCTGGGCAATCCACTGGAACAGAGCTGGGAGGGAACCACAGGGTTTAATGAAGCAGAAAAGAACTGAGGCTTCCAAAAGAGATCCCAGACCCTAACTAAGGAAATTAAAATGGTCACAAGGGTGTGAGTGCCTGATGATACTGTCACTGTAGACCTGCTCAGAGCAGTCCTAGTGTTTATTGTCCCTGGTTTCTAGGCAGACACAAGCAATCCCTAAGCAAGGCAGTCCTCTGAATGAAACAACAGCAAAAATTCAGTAAAAATACAAAAATCCACAAACAAAACTTCATCAACCCACTTGGTACCCACCACCAGAGCAGGACAGTTCATCCAGGCCATGGGATGGGGAGGATGTGGTAAAATAAATCCCACCTCAGTCCCAGGACACATCACCTTTGCAATACACCCTGAATGTTTTCACCACCTGGCTGCCCAAGCACAACCAAGTGAGTATTTCTTTATTTTTGGTGAAATTAACATTTTATGTGATGAGTAGGGGCCACAAGATGGAAAAAGCTGCTCTGGTTTTTGAAGGGATAATGGGTAAAGGGAAAAAAAAAAGATGGAAGAAATAAGAATTGCTCAAAGTCTACCATTGTTGGCATTCCTAGAGGTAATGCAATGAAGAGGGAATGGGGAAAATACCTTTTTCTCTTGATGTCAGTGCTGCAGACAGTTTACACACCCAGTGTGCACATCCTTTACCAAAACATGGGCAGAAAGCAACCTTTAGAAAAGGGAAGCATGTGTCAAATAGACACCTGAGAATGGAAACCCACAGCAAGGTGTTTGACCTCAAATCCCTCAAAATGCCAGGGTTTAAGGGGGAAAACACCTTCACTTCAAGCTGCCAGAATATCCCACACTCTTAGCAAGTATCATCATAACCAATAAAAAAGAATGCAGTGGGAATTGTACTCTAATAATTGCACCTAGTTCCAGCAGCCTCAGTGGATCTGAAAGGTTCAGGGAGCCCCATTTCCACCTTTCAGGTTTTTCTTCATGAGCCAGGGCAGAAATTAGGACTCTATTAGCACAAGCAGTGAACAAACAGAGCTGGCTCAACAATTTTTTGCCTTCCAAGAACAGAGGATTGCAATGTGCAGTTCAGCTGAACACAACAACACCCAAAGGCAACTGGTTTTCCCCAAGGCCAAGTGTTCCATGCTCCCTGTGAAGGTATCAGGAGCACTGGATGCTATGGTGGGGAAGATCCTGCCACATTCAGACATCAATTTGATTGCTTTAATTATTATTATTATTATTATTTTTCTACTGCTGTCTTTGAGGAGAGAAAAATCAGGAAAACAGTGCTGGGAAAAAAGAAAATAGTTGGAATTGTATTTTGATGCAAATGAAGCCAAGATAAACTCTCTGTCCTCTCTTAACATATTTCCACTTGCCCCTAGATGCAATAAAAAGCAGCCTCCTGAAAGCTTTTCATCCCTCCAAGAAAAGAGTAGTCGGAAAGAAAAATGAGCCCTCTGAACAATTCTAAGCAGTCAATTTGTTAAGCAAGCCTGCAAAGTTCCTTCTGCTTGGAGCAACAGCAGAGCTGCAAACTGCCACGTGAGCTCTGCCTGGATTCACTACTCACACTGCAAGTGTTCCCTGAGATGAGAGGAGCAGCAGATATCTCATGGTCAACAAGCCTGTCCTACCAGGGCCAGCCACACAGAGTCATAGCCACGACCATCTGCTGTCCCAAAGAACACCCCAAGGTGCTAACTCCACAACAACCAACCTGCTCATGCTTAAGAAGCATCTCCACGAGTCCTGGACCAGCTGATCTAAAACTTGGTTTTATGCAGCACCAGCCCAAGGTGGCTTCACTTTGGTATCTAAGATGATGGGAGATCCCAAAGATGCTCCCTGACTGAAGGATCTTCTCCTTGGTGTGTTCTCCAGGCAGTGACCTTATTCTCCAGTGCTTCCCTCAGCTGGGACTAAAAGATGAATGTTGTCTCCTTTACAGTTGTTTAGGGTTTTGGTTTTTTTTACTTATACTGGATTTTTTTTTGCCTCATGAAACATGACAAACTAGCAGCTAGCCCCCAAAATTCAGAGGGAGGTGGAAAGGGGAGAGGAAGCAAATAGCTGCATGAAAACAACAGTGAAATATTGCCAGCAGATCCCAGACTGAACCTTCCCAGACAGCCCAGCCAATCTGAGAGCAGAGCTCCTCCCTGCCCTCCTGCAGGAGAGCTTGCTCAGAAAGAAAAATCATCTTTNGCACAGCTCCTCAGCTCAGCTTCAGGGGGGTTTTGCAAGAATCCTTTCTTCATCTCCTCCTGCCACCCTTAGATGTGGGTGCAGGAGAGGCTAATAAGCTGTTCCCAGAGCCCCACAGCCAAGGGGGAAGCAGTTAAGTGATGGCTGCACTCAGCTGCCAGGAGCACCCAGAGCAGCTCTCAGCCTTGAAATCCTAGAAAACTCTCCTGTGGCTCCTTTCCCTTGCTGGCAAGAGAGAAAACACCTCCAGCAAAACCCCAGAGCATGATCCCTCCCCTGCTCTGTGCACCATCCTCACCATCACAGCCACCTCAGCTTTCAGCTTACTGGGGTCCCTATGTGTGACACACAAGGGGGGTCTCAGACTCTGCTTCTCACTCAGCAGCAGCAGATCAAGAGCAGCTGGTGGCAGCAATGGACCCCTGGCTCAGCCAAGTGGGGTTTTTTTTCTGAGAAGGGGAGAAGAAAAACCCCAAACAGTGATGTTCTGCATGAAAACCCTTTGCAAGGGCAATGCTGGTGCAATGGGGTCTGGTTTGCAAGGGCTGTGTTGGCACCAGGGAAAGCACCCCTGAGCTCAGCAAATGCTGTTGGGATCTTCAGGATCAAGAGAGCTCCTGCCAGGAAAAGGGGCTTCAAAGATGGAAAGTATCTTAAGTGTACCTCTGGATGGGGGGGGAAAAGCTGAATGCTGTCAAAACTGCCACACAACAAACACTCCCCTGAAATCCAAGAGCTCCAGTAGGATGGACATGACCCCAGACCTTGCCCCTGTGACCCAAGGGAAGCCCCAGTCCCACCTAAGGAGACCTGGGCTACCTCTGCTTTAGCTAAGCTGGAGATGACTAGAGATGCAAACCTTGTGTAAGTAGCTGTGCTAATTTCTCAGGTCCCTTTTGCTTCAGTAGGAAACAACTGGAAAAGCTTGCAGAGGAAGACAAAGGAATTTCTCAGGTAGTGTAATAAGAGATTCCCTGTCACAACTCGCAGGCAATTGGAGAAATTACATCTTCATAATGGAAAGATAATTCAAGGTCTTGTTATTTCCGTGGAGGTCTTGTTATTTCCAGCAGTTCCTCAAACTCATTTTGATGTGTTTGCTCTACAAACTCAAGCTCTGATTTCTTCAGCTGATGGATAAAAAGCCAAGGGAATTGAACTGCAACCCTGGGACCCTGATGGTGACCCAGTTGGCCAAGCATACAGAATTGTCAGTCCCTTTTCCAACACATGGATCATTCTCTCCTTGGCCTTGCAGCTCCATCCAGCTGTTCCCACTCCTGTAAGGTTGATTTTCCTCCTTGCAGAGCCCAGCTCCACTCATCTCCACCTGGCTGAAACAAATCTGCTGTTTCATGCAATTTAAAACAGCTCTTACCTGACAACTTTGGAAGACAGGATTGGAAATGAGTTGGGCCTCTCAATCCAGCTCCTATGGGGCATCAGGCACAAAAAAAAAAACTAATAACCAACCACCACAGCATAACAACTGCAGGAAACCAAACATCCCCACAAAGCAGGACACTCAATATTGCAACCCCTTCCATCATGTACCTCAATTATCCACTGCACTGACCCCACCACACACCTAATAATTGCTTTGCCACTGGCCCTGTTTGCGTCCTCCAAGTTTATTGTAGGCAATTAGTGGATCAATTAATACTCACTGGAACACTGTCTGATGGGCAGAAGAATGCTGGCAAAGCTCCATGGAAGATCTGTGACTTGGAGAGCTGTGGCATGGGAGGATTAAGGGGAGGGCTCAGTAGGATGTGGGACCAAGTCCCTTCTCTTCTCCCCTTTTTATTCTCCTTAAAGGAAATTACACCTACCTGGTATTTAACAAAATGAGAGCTGATTGGTGATTGCCCAGAGCTGCTGGGCTTCTCCCAGCACCCAGAAAAATGAAGCTAACCTGCCACTCTGTGATTTCTATTAGAGCTCTTGGACACATGATGCCCATCAGAGGGAAAAATCTTTCCTTCCACAACTGTTAAAAAGCTCTTGGAGAAGAGGAATCCAACAGCTCATCCCTTCCACCTCCTCCACACACTTCTGCCATAACTGTGGCAGGGCTTGGAGGGAGAAATCAGAAACAGCAGCTTTTGGCCACTGGTTGGTTACTCCTCAAAGCCCAGCCTGTGCACCAGAATCCAAACCACAGCACCTGCAGATCACAGAATTTGTTTCATTATCATGCCCAAGTGGCCACCCATGTGCTAAGGCATCCTACAGCAAGTGGGTTACTCTGCTGAAGAAAGGAAAACACTTTCCTGAGCCAAATCCCTCCCATCAAAGCACTTGCTGCCCCCAGCTTCAATCAGGGTGAGGGAAACATGGGAAGAGAGAGCAGGAGGTGCTCACCTGGGTGGCAGCAGCTGAGTTTGGGGGGTTTTCTGCCCTAAGCATCCCTTTCCTTCCCCAGGATCCCATTGGTAGCAAAGGGATGAGGTGTTCTCTGGAGGACTGTGCCCCTCCAGCACCCCCAGCTCAGTGTTTTGCTAGTGCCATGAGATTCCCACCTGGCACAGAACACACATCTCCATTCCCTTGGGAAGCTGGTTGACTTGGTGGCTGCCCACGTGGCACTGCAAGATGAATGCAAGCTCTGCCTGCTAGAAATTGCTTCCATCTCCTTGCATTTTCACTCAGCTCCAGCCACTGGATGTCAATGCATTAATTACCACCCCCTGTTCCCCACGTGGCACCAGAGCATTCCATAAATCCCAATTAACATACTGGAGCCTCTCCACCAATGTCTCTTGCCCGACTGGGAGTGAATGGGTTCATAAAAACACATCTTAAAATAAAATAAGGAGGATAATAGCAACTCTGCATCAAATTTAGACCCACGTACATCTCCTACTGTAGCAGATGATTGTTTAGTAAATGGTATTAAAAGCAAAACAACTCTATTAGCCCTGCCAAAAGATGCATTATCCCTCACAGCAGACTCCAAAACCAAACTACCTAGAAGAGACACTTGTATTTTTCATGGTTTATATTGCACTGAGTAGACACTAATGGTGCAAAAAAACACCCCCCAATAATGCTAAGTGTTAAAATAAGTGCAGGTGCAGTCTCTAAAGCAGTCAGAACACATTGCCATTGCACATTAAGGCTGGAAATTACCCTTTGGGCTGGGCTTAGAGGCTGGAGGTGGTTTTGGTGGCTACCAAGTGGATTAAAGGGCTTTTTTTTTTTGCCATTCCCTGCAGGAGAATCTGGCAATGAGTTTTGGTTCCACCTGTCTGGTTGTGAATTAGGTCCCCCTGATGTTCAGGATGGGAAGATCCACATCTCCCACCCCTCTCCAAGTGGCCTCAGCAGGCAACCAGAGATTTCCACTGGCACTTGCTGTGCCACTGGAGGTGAAGGAGGTACCCATAAGGATATGAAGGATAAGCATTGCCTCCCATCAGGATGCCAAGGGCTCTGTGCACAGCTCCTGCATTTCCACAGCAGGAATGAGCCCAGTTGTGGATTTCTTTGTTGTGAAACCCCACCAGCCAAGGGCTTTGCAGATCCTCTGGGAGGAGGGTGGGATGTGCAAGGGAGCTGTCAAAGAATAGCTGTGAGCCTGATATTCCATGTACACCCAATGGATTCATGCCATGCCTTTGCTGGGAAAAACACCAGTGCAGTGGCTCCTGGGGTTGTCACACACCAGGGACAAACTCACCTGCCTTTTTTTCTTGCTAGTTTTTCAACCTTTGTGCTTCTGTGTGTGAAGAGCTGGGCAGAAATCCAGGCTGCAGGGAGAGCTTCAGCAAAGGGCAGGTGATGGGCAACTCTCCACTCCATGGTAGAACACTGAGGGGGTGGAAAAGCTGAATATTTGCTTTTTCCACAGTCAAAATGAAGCAGGAAAGACACCAAGAATCAGGTCACAGAGCCAGACAGGAGAACAAAAAGCCAGGAAGAGTTGGTCTGGGCAGTGTCTTTCAGGAAAAACTTCAAAATCAGTTTCTAGCTGAAAGCAAATTCAAGCTGGGGGAAAACCCTGCCAGTGTTGGCACAGCCTGAAAGGGCTTTTTCAGCAGCCCCTGCTCTGCAAGCTCCTGATTCTCCCATTTAAAATGGCTTTTCAAAGGGATGTGGACCCCATGAAGTGACAGGGTGAGGATATTTTTATTCTCATTTTTCACCCTGCTGCTTTTTTTTTGGTGTTTGGCTTTGGAAGGGCTGAGGTTTCCATGCCCTTCTGTGCCCCCCCAACTCTGCTCTTCATCACCACCCCAGCAGTTTTTGGGCTGCTCGTGGCTGCTGGGTCACAGAGCAGGGGACTCAGTAGCCAGGAGGGTACCCCTGACCTCTTCTAACACTTTATTCAGCTTTGAAGGATGAAGAATAAGATAAAATAAAAATAAAATAAA